>VFSX01000001.1:277500-292500 GCA_016618255.1 Chlamydomonas sp. UWO 241
CCCCTCACCCTCAAACACACACACTTGCACACGCACGCACGCACGCACACACACACACACCTGAGTATCCCCAAGTCGTGGCTGATGTCGCCCGCCACTATCAGCCCACTCTGCAGACATGCATGACCACCCTCAGACCCGCACGCGCGCGCAGCCGCCAGTGCCTGCATGGGAATATGGAAGGGCACAAGTGAGGTTGCGTACATCTCTGAGGTGCGTGCGCTCTGCAGACGCGCGTCCCCCGTGGACCCACACGCGCGCGCGGCTGCCAGTGCCTGCATGGGAATATGAAAAGGCACTCATGTGAGGTTGCATGCACGCATGGGGCACGCGCGCTCTTCCGGCACGCGTGCCCACCCGATGGGCCACCTCTGCGCGCTGCCGCCAGTGCCTGTAGAGGGGCACATGCACACACAGGCATGGGCGTGGTGGTCATGCGCGAGTCTTGCGTGCGGAACTACAACCCACACGAGGCGGGTGCCCACCTGTTGGGGGGGAAAGAGGGGGGGGGGGGCATGCACACGCAGCTGCCAGCACCTGCTTGGGAATATGAGTAGGCATGCAATGTGGCGCGGGCGCGGGCGCGGGCGCGGGGCGCGGGCGCGGGCACGCACGCACCCACTACCGGCACATAGCCCCCTCCTGCTCAAAGCCCCTCCCCTCCCCCTCATTCCAGTCTCTTCCCTCCTCTTCCTCCCAACCCCTCTCTTTCCCCGCCCCCAAGCCCCTCTACTCCTCCCCATCCAAGCCTGTGTCATCCCAGCCACCTCGAGCTGGGAATGCCTGGGCTGTTCTCAAAGCGACTCGTGCTGCTGCCCCTCCCCCACTCACTCTGTCACTCTGTAACTCTGTCAGGCTAAGGTTTGGTGTAACACGCCCCCCCCCCCCGGAATCAAACGTATCATCCCAACACCCCACGCACCTCGACCCACGCCACGTCGGCCGCGCAGGGAGTGCATGGGCATGCTGTCGATGCGTCTCGTGCTGCCGCCCCTCCCCCACTCACTCACTCACTCTGTCACTCTGTCAGGTTGAGAGGTTTGGTGTAACACGCTCGCCCCCCCCAAAAAACACAAAAAACGTGTCATCCCACCACCCCACGCACCTCGACCCACGCCATGTCGGCCGCGCAGGGAATGCAAGGGCAAGCTGTCCATGCGACTCGTGCTGCCGCCCCTCCCCCACTCACTCTGTCACTCTGTAACTCTGTCAGGCTAAGGTTTGGTGTAACACGCCCCCCCCCCCGGAATCAAACGTATCATCCCAACACCCCACGCACCTCGACCCACGCCACGTCGGCCGCGCAGGGAATGCATGGGCATGCTGTCGATACGACTCGTGCTGCCGCCCCTCCCCCACTCACGCACTCACTCTGTCACTCTGCCAGGTTGAGAGGTTTGGTGTAACACGCCCCCCCCCCCCAAAAAAAAAACGTGTCATCCCACCACCTCACCCACCTCCACCCACGCCATGGTGGCCGCGCAGGGAACGCCTGGGCTGCCTTTCGATGCGACACCTGCTGCTGCCCCTCTCCCACTCACTCTGCCACTCTCTCACTCTGTCGGGTTAAGGTTTAGTGTAAAGTAGGGTGGGGGTTCCCTACCACCAACAGCCAGCCATGTCATCAAGGTGCTCCGGCCATACGCGCCGAGCACGGTCGTATACGCCTCTAGAGGTGTCCCTGACTGCAACATCCATCATCATCATCCCCCCCCCCCCAATCCTCCTTGTGTGTGTGTGTGTGCGCGTGTGTGTGTGTGTGTGTGTGTGTGTGTGTGTGTGCTTGGGCGTCCAAGGAGATCTACAGCACGTCCAGCATCCTCACACACTGGGGCGGGTGAGATATGTGGGGGGGAAAGAGGAGAGGAGGGGAGGAGAGAGGGAATTACCCCCCCCCCCCCCCAACTCCCCCCGCAACTGTCACCCCACAACGCCTCCACCCACCTCCACCCACGCCATGTTGGCCGCGTAGTCTGTGTGCAGGTCGCTGATGGCATATACCTCGAGCTGGGACTGCCTGGGCTGCTCTTGACGCGACTCGTGTTGCTGTTGGGGCGACGTCGATGGCGGTTGTGATGCCCCCGCCCGCCCCCCTGGCGCCCGCTCTGCATTTGCCTCTGTGTTTGCATCTGCTCGCCCGGCCGCCTGCGTGTGCGTGCAGATACACGCACGGCCATGTGCACGTGCGGTGGATCTGGGTCAGACTTATCGGACACACGGGTTTGGCATACTGGCCGGGATCACAAAACAGTGCAGTCTCTCCATGCACGCCCATGCACGCCCATGCACGTCCTCTCCATGCGCCCACCGCGCACACCAGCACGCCACGAGGTGCATCTACTGCTGCCAGCACGACTGTCACGCTAGTGCTCCGAAAGTAGTGGTGGCGGATTGTAGAGGAGGCGCAATAGGAGGGAGAGGGGCCGTGTCCCGGTTTGAGAGGCGCTCCTCCACCACACCCGCCCGAGTGCCTACTATTACTACACCGCGCCAGCATTTCTCGGGCATGCCCCAAGCAGGGGATGGTGCACCTTGAGAATATCGCAACAACAACCCTAGACTCCCCACACAACTCAGTCCGGTGTGCGTGGCCGTGCGCACACACGGTGTTGCGCACCGTGTGAGTGACAAGTAAAATGCGGGGTGTGCGCGCGCGCCGGCCGCACGCAGTTCTGGATAGCTGCGCGTGTGCCTCTGCCAACCCAGGGCCAGGTGATAGAAATCAGCGGACGCTGGGGGGAGGCAAGGGGGCAGCAGAGACACAGAGTATTACAATGGGTCGTGGGGCAAGATCGTAGTGCTGCGGGTGGGGTGCAGAGCGAGCCCTCGGGCTGATGCAAGGCTGGGGCACGCAGGCACCAGACTGCAAGGACAACCTCTCTCTCTATCTTATCACTCCCACGCGGCACGATAGCCGCTGCAAAAGTCAACTTTTAAGAAAATCAGATCATGCCCATGTGCTTGCGGCACCACTCAAACTTGACCTTAGCCAGCGCCTTGGTCAGAATGTCTGCCACCATGCGGGCAGTAGGGATGTACTCCAGGAGCACGTCCTTGCGCATCACGCGCTCGCGTGCAACGTGGTGCAGCACGTCGATGTGCTTGGAGCGGCTGGAGCCTCCCGGGTTCTTGAGCACAGCGAGGGCACCCTGGCTGTCGCTGTAGATCAGCATGGGGCGCAGCGGGATGCCCAGCTCCGGGAAGAGCTGAATCATCCACTGCGCCTCGCCAATGACGGCGCCGGATGCCTGGTACTCGGCCTCTGTGGTCGAGCGCGAGACCGTCTGCTGCGTGGTCGACTTCCAGGAGACGGCGGTGCCGTTGTAGGTTACAACGAAGCCGGTGGTAGAGCGGCGCGTGTCGACGCAGCCAGCGTAGTCGGCGTCGCCGTAGCCCTTGACTGGCTTGGAGCCGTCAGCGGACGGGCCGAACAGAAGACCGAAGCCGGCGGTTCCGCTCAGGTAGCGCAGCACGCCAAGCGCGGCCTGCATGTGCTGCGGCGTGGAGCAGCTCATGTACCTGGAGAGCTTGTTCACCGCGTACGTGATGTCGGGCCTTGTGCAGTTGGACAGGTAGAGCAGCGAGCCGACGAGCTCTGCAAACTGGCCGGTGCCGAGCTGGTTGTCGCTGTCCTTGCGCAGAATCTCCCCGACGCTGAGGGGCACGTCGCGCGTGCAACACTCAGACAGGTTGAACTTGAGGAGCAGCTGCTTGGTCAGCTCAGCCTGCGTCAGAAGGATGGTGCTGCTCCCACGGTCCCTCGTAATCGCCATGCCCAGGAACTGCTTGGCGTGGCCCAGGTCGCGGCACTCGTACGTCTTGGTCACCTGCTCGACGACCTCGCGAACGCTGCTCGTGCGGCCGATGATGAGCATGTCGTCCACGTACAGCAGCAGGTAGACGTAGTCAGAGCGAGACTTGGCCGGGCGGATGAACAAGCAGGGGTCAGCGACGCTCGGGACGAAGCCGAGGTTGGTTAGCGACGAGAGTATCTCCTCGTACCAGACCTTGGGTGCCTGGCGTAGACCGTAGAGAGCCATCAGCAGGTGGCAGCCCATCGACGAGTCGCCATCGTGGAAGAGCGGCGGCTGCTCGATCCAGATGTTCTCCTTGAGGCGGCCGTTGAGGAACGCGTTGCGCACGTCGATCTGGTGGATCTCGAGGTCGTGGTCGGCAGCGAACGCGATGAGGCAGCGCAGCGTGGTGTACTTGGACACGGGCACGAAGACCTCCGAGAAGTCAATGCCTGGGATCTGACGGAAACCCTGGACGACCAGCCTGGCCTTGTAGCGCTCCAGGTTGCCACGCTCGTCGAACTTGCGCTTGAAGACCCACTTCACGGGCAGCAGGCGCTGGCCGGGGGGGATGCGCGCCTTGTTCCATGTGAGCTTCTCGACGAGGCTGGCTTACTCCTCGTGAATTGCTTCCTCCCAGAGGGGCCAGTCCTCGCGTGACTGAGCCTCCTTGAGGCTGATCGGGTCCGGGTCGTTCTTGGCGATGAACGACACAACGCCGCTGAGCTGACCGCCGTAGGACTTGCCAGACCGCGTGGTCTTGGCTGCCTGGGGAGCGAGTGCATGCATGGGAGACGGAGCAGACGAGCCGGGCGGCGACGGGACGGGCTGGGCGGGCAGGGCGGGCGGGGGAGGGGAAGAGGGCGGGTAGAGGGAGGGGGACGAGGAATCAGCCGGCTGCTGCACAACAGCCTGCCCCCCAGACAACTGCTTCTGAGGCGGGTCGTCGTCGTCGCTGTCGTCGTCGGACGCGTTGACGAGGTCGGGCATGCGGTCGTCCTCGTTCTCGGTGCAGCCTGGGCAGAACCAGTCCCCCTCGGGGACGGTGTCAAGCGCCGGCTTGAGGCAGCTGAGGTGGTATGCGTTGCCACAGGGGTTGCCGTCGGGCTTGCAGCCGTCGCAGAGGAGCATGACAGACGGGTAGGCGCTGTCGGGCGAGTGGCAGACGAAGCAGCGCTCGCCGTCCTCCTCCTCGAAGAGCCCGCTGTAGGGAATAGAGGTGGCGGCGCGGGCACCCTCGATGATGCGGACCTCACGCTCGACGGTGATCTTGCCGCTCTCGGGGTGGTAGATGCGGTACGCGGGGGTTCCGGGCTCGTAGCCGACAAAATGGCCCTTGATCGCGCGGGGCGCCAGCTTGTTCTTGGGGAAGCCGTAGCCCCAGGCCGGCGAGCCAAAGACGCGAATGTTGGACAGATCAGGGTCCTCTCCCGTGAACAGGCGGTAGGGCGTGTCCGGTGACGGAGGAGTGGGTACGGTTGCGCGTGTAGTTGGCGGCGCGCGCAGCCTCACCCCAAAGCTCGGTGGGCAGACCTGAGTCGGCGAGGTTGGCACGCACACCGCCGAGCAGTGTGCGGTTCCTGATCTCGGCGCGGCCGTTGGTCTGCGGGCTTGAGCGCGTGGTCATCTGCTTTTCGATGCCCTTGTCGGAGAAGTAAGGCAGCAGGTCGCCCATGCACTCGGTGCCGCCGTCAGACCGGAACGCCTTGACCTTGTTGCCGGTGAACGTCATCCAGTCGTTGAGGCATTTCATGACTGCAGCGGGCGCGTCGCTCTTGCTCTTGAGAATGTCAACGTGGCACAGGCGCGAGAAGTCGTCAGTCACGGAGATATACTTTCCACTGCAGTGGGCAACGACGGGGAAGGGGCCGCACAGGTCTGCGTGGACGAGGTGGGCAGGTGCAGCCGCGCGGCTGCTCGACAGTCGGTACGGGAGGCGCTTGAGCTTGGTCTCGAGGCACGTCACGCACGGGCCCTTCTCCTTGGCTGCCACCAGGTCTGCAGCCGTGCAACCCAGGTTGGAAGCGTGGCCGGACTTGGCGAGCCTGATGAGGCTGTCGTAGTTGACGTGGCCCATGCGCCGGTGGAGAAGCTCGCCGGCCGACGCGTTGCCACTCGAGACGTTGGTGCCGGTCAGCGACATCACGATGCCGCGGTCGTCCAATGAGTAGAGGTTGTTCACAGCCCACAGGCCGTGTGGGTCCTGGTCCGACGTGTGCATGACGACAGAGCCCTTGAACACGAAGTCGGCGTACTCGGGCGCTGCGATCAGCGTCGCGCCGACCTTGTTGAAGAGCTTGGAGGAGAGTAGGTTGGTCTTGAGCGTAGGTGCGACGTGCACGTTGACCAGCTTGACCGACACGGGTGCCCCGTTGACGATGGTGACGATGGTGACGGTGCCATAGCCCTTGATCTCGAGGCCCCTCGAGCTCGTGTCGGCCGTGCCCAGGAACGTCGGGCAGGTAACGGGCTCGTAGTCGTCGACCACCTCCTCGCTGTAAGCAAGGTGGGATGTGCAGGCGGAGTCGATCACCACGTCTTGGGGTTGCGCGGCGGGTCGACACCAGGCACGAAGGAGGCCGCGACCAAGCACGCGAGCGCCGGGCACCTCGGCGCACTCGACTTGACGTCCGACGACTTGCGCTTGAAGGCCAGCGAGAACTTCTGGCGAGTGGAGGCGTTCCACTTGTGCTTGTTGGGGCACTCGCGGAGCATGTGGCCCGGCTCCTTGCAACCGAAGCAGTAGAAGCCTGACGACGACTTGGAGCCGGAGGAGCCGCTCGAGGACTGCGTGGAGCCAGAGGGGCCGCTCGAGTAGTGGCCTTGCTGGTTGCCGCCGCGGTCGTTGTGACGTCGGTCTGCGCTGCTCGTGGAGACGTAGCTGACGGAGCCGGCAGTCTTGGGGAGCAGCTTCTCAGCGTCAAGGAGGATGGCCGTCGTGAGGTCGAGGTCCTGACCGATGCCGTTGATGCCGCCGTGCGAAATCATCAGCTTCACGTGGTTGTAGTCTGGGTAAAGCCCACTCAGGATGTACGTCAGGAGATCGCTGTCGCTGACCACGCGGCCGACGTCCAGGCATCGCTCACGGAGGACCGTCGCGCGGTTGATGTAGAGCTCGACTCCCTCGCGAGGCAGCTGCTTGACTTCCCACAGCTCCTTGAGCGTCGCGGACTTGTTGCTCTGAGACTTCTTGGTGTGTGCGGCACGCAGACCGCGCCACATCGCGATGGCGGTCTTGTAGCGAGGCTCGTAGGTGTCCTGCTGTGCCTGCTCCATGCAGATCAGCATGATTGCACGAGCGTGCTTGTCGTGCGCAGGGATGGGGTACTCGTCAGCAGGCCCCACGCCGTCTGCGTACTCCAGGATCATGGACATGTGCGTGTCCATAGTGAAGTGGAGTTTCAGCGCAGTGGTCCACTGACGGTGGTTGTCACTGCTGAGTTTCTTGACGTTCGCAAACTGGCCAATAGAGGGAAGCTTGGAAGGTGGCGCGACGACTGCAGCCACGGGTTCATCTCCTTGATCAGCCATCTCGGTGGCTCAGGGATGTCGGAGAGAGGCGCGTAGACGACGCGGGGAAGGGAAAGGTTGCGCAACACCAAACACGTGTTAGGGTTGTTGCTCAACACGACGACGAGAGGCCACACGGGACCGTCTCGTGAAGGCAGAGCACGAAGGCGGCCGAAACTGGCGGGCCTTACGGCGTGGGGTGTCTTGAACGTTCACAGTGACGTCGCGCGCGTTGCGGCGTCGAACTGGGACACGCGGGTGTCTCGCCTTGCCGGGCGCAGAGGTTAGCCGTGTAGGGGCCCAATGACCTGATAGAAATCAGCGGACGCTGGGGGGAGGCAAGGGGGCAGCAGAGACACAGAGTATTACAATGGGTCGTGGGGCAAGATCGTGCAGAGCGAGCCCTCGGGCTGATGCAAGGCTGGGGCACGCAGGCACCAGACTGCAAGGACAACCTCTCTCTCTAACCTGGGGGGAGGCAAGGGGGCAGCAGAGACACAGAGTGACTCGACCACCCGACTCCCGGAACATAAAGAAAGTCCACACCTGCTACGACCCGCATCAAACAGGGTGGGTTGGCCCGGGTGGGCGCTCAACCGACGCTCCAACCAACTAGGGCCATGCACGGCTGGCGTGCCGTATGACTCAGTGCCTGCAGCACTGAATCTTATCACCAGGTGTGGCTGCTACAAGGCCTAGGGTCTCCGCGTGTTTCCCCTGCATGTCATGTGATGTGCAGCGCGCCGTGTGCGCCTCTCTGTGGATTGGACTGCACCTCATCTGCCAACGCATGTGCTTGCACGCACGTTATTGGCTGCAATAGCTCGCCCACGTGTCGCCTGCCGCCGGCCGGGGTGGCGGGAAGACGGGCGGTTGTGTGCGTGTCGGCTCGCTCAGCACGCTGGCTTAATGGAGGCGAGCCCAGCTGTGTTCTTACAGTTGCTGTTTCAATGCCTTAAGCAATGCAGGGTTATACTGCGCGCACCAGTGTGCGTACGTAGGGCTGCTTGTACTGCGTGCGTCACGACCAAAGATCCATACCTAGCATTTGCGCGTGGTGCGGGTGACATAGTGGAAAACTCGGCGAGATCGACTTCACATTTTCTGAATCACAACACATCAGATGAAAAGGGGGGGGGGTTCAGGACTGGTGCCAACCACACGTTCAGGTGGTCACAGGTGGCGCTGCGCTGTGTGGCGTTGCGGGCTCTCCCAGTAGAGCTCCCCTAGACGAGCATTCTAGGCCATTATACCTGGTCCCAGGCCCGCCCGCGCCGCCGTCTGTGCCGCCTGCGTCTTTGCCTTTGCCGCCTGCTTTTTCGCCCGTGCTGCCTGCGCCTTTGTTGCCACCTCCGGTGGCGCCTCCGACAGTGCAACCGCCGCCGCCGTCTTGCCTGCGTCGGTCAGTGAGTACATGTACGGGTCGCGCTTGCCGCCGTTGCGGCAGCTGCTGAAGTGCGTTAGCATCCCCCCGGGCTTCAGCATGTGGGTCAGCGCCTTGCTTATGGTCGCGTCGTTGTTGAACTCGTCCCTCACGGCTTTCCCCGGAGTGGACGGCGAGCCCAGCTTGGTGAAGAAGATCAGGATTTTGGAGACGAACGCCTGCAAAGGCACGAACGGCTTAGGCGGTACGGACGCGCTTGCAAGCGCGCGTGTGGGTGTCGCAGCGGGGAGCAGCGCAGCCTGCATGGCGGCGTGCGTCGAAGCGGTGTGCGGGCGCTGGTGTGCCGGCGCGGGCGCTGCACGCTCCTCCTCATCCTCGCTGCTGCCAGCAGGTGATCGGCCGCGCTTGTCTCCGCTCGCGTCGGTCAACATAGCGGTCGTGGCACCACCGCCAGTGTCGGCGGACGTGCCACCGCCGGAGCAGGTCGCCGAGCCGACGCTGGCGGTGTTTGCGATGATGTCCATGAGCACCTCTGCAGCATCCATCACCTCGCTCGTGACCGTGCTGGGGGTGCCGTCCCCGCGCACGTACATCACGTGGCGCTTCATGCGCTGCACCAGCTGTGCCTCTGCCTCTGCTGTTGCCTCAAGCTCTGCCGCTGCCTTTGCGTCGAGCGCTGCCTTGCACTGGTTTCGGAGTCCGCGGCGAGGCTGCGCCACTGGTGGCGTGATGGGTGAGTGCACGTCACAGGCCATGGGGGTGGGGGCGTGAACGGGGGTGAGGGCGAGGGTGGACAGGCCTGCCTCGCCTAGGAGCAGGGGAGTAAAGAAGCTCGAGCTCTGGGGGATGAGCTTGGCAGCGCCGGCAGCAATGGGGATGAGGGCGCGTTTGGCGGTGACGGCGAGGGTAGGCAGGAGCAGGGGAGTAGAGAAGCTCAGCTTCACGAGGCTCTGCGGGGTGAGGTTGGCGGCGCCGGCAGCGATGCCCCCCGATGCCGGCATGAGGATGGCAGCGCCAGAGGAGTTGGCAGCGCCTCGGGCGACGTACGCGGGGGTGCGTAGGGTAGGCAGGAGCAGGGGAGGAGAGAAGCTGGAGCTCTGCGGGATGAGGTTGGCGGCGCTGGCAGCGATGCCCCCCGATGCCGGCATGTGGATGGCGGCGCCAGAGGAGTAGGCAGCGCCTGGGGCAACGTACGCGGCGTTACTGATGGAGGACATCATGACGTACGTGGCGGCAAAACTGCAAGGCACGCGTGTACAGAGGCGGGCAGGCATGGCGTCAGCAACAGTTGGGCGTGCCTCTCGTTCTGGGTGTGTGCTCTGCAGTCTGGGCGTTAGGTGCATAGCGCAGGAGCAGGGGGGCAAGGCCGGGGGCAATCGGAGGGGCGATGGGTGACATCTGGTGCCAGGTGGCTTCACAACTGATGCACGCACATGTGCTTGTGAGAGGGGGCAGGTAGGGTGCCAGTAACAGTTGGACGTGCATCCTGTGCTTGATACACACACTTGTGTGTGATCTGCTGCAGCAGTAGACCTTGGGCGTAGGGTGAACGGAGGACAATCGGATCGACTACCGCTCATGTGACATGTGGCCCTGGCCTGCACTTTTTAGCAGGCCAGGGCGCGATGCGATGCCCCAGCCGCGTGCGCGCATCACAGGCGTGTGTCAATGCAGGGGCATGCGAGGGTGAGATGGAGGCGGGGGGGCGCAGGAGGGAGGAGGATCCAGTCTCCTAACTCGCACATGCATGGGGCGATTGCGGCCTCTCCCGCCCTCGAGCACCTCACCCAGACGCAAAACAGTCTCCTTATAGACGTTGGCGAGGTAGTTTGACGTGGGAAGAGGCGATGAAGCACCACTGATGGCGTGTTAGTAGCCCACTAAAGAAGGAAACTGTATTTCTCAATTCTAGGCGCACAGCTCAGCAATCGCGCACAGGGGTGCCAGAATCAAGGACTGAAGTAACGTGCGGAAGGAGAGGTTGAGCGGGGGGCGTGTGGTGTAGCGAAAAATAGGGTGGACGATTTTAGTGTGTTTCAGCTGATGCCGGTAGCAGGTGATGGGTGTTGCGATGATGTGTCCCTGTTGTGCGTTGAGGATCGCTCTCTTACCAACACCCAAGGGGTGTTTATCGGGGACGCATGGGGTCTCCCAGCACGTCGCGCGTACCTTCGAGCCCAGGTTCGTCTCACGTCCTTCAAGGAGCAAGCCATCGCACTTTGTCAACCACTCCCACTCCCCTCCGCCCCAGCCCCGCTGGATCATGATCACCACGCGAGAAACAAGCAACCAAATCATCAAATCGCCCGCCAATTGGATACGATACACAATACACACTTGTTGCTCAAAACCACTGCCACGCTGCCACCTCACCATTCCTCCTTACCTCGACCCTTTCAGTGATCCCTACGCCCAATTCTGCTGCTACCACAGACACTGCAGCTGCCCTTCCCCACTCGTGTTTTCTTACAGAAACGCGTTAAGCTTCACGCCACCACGCCAGCCGCCCCTCACAGCGGACTAACTCAAGAACACCTCTTCGTGGGCAGGTGCGCAGCGTGCGAGGGGGCGCCGCAATTGCCTGCCGACTCGGATCCATCTAATGTGGGCGCCGCATGTTGCAACATGTAGCGCATGTAGGCCTCCCTACAGCTAGGCTTCCTGCGCCCCTCCCTGCTCCTGCTGCCCTATTGTATATCGCGCCTTTCGCACCGCCTGGCGCCCTCGCGTGCACGTTTGGCCCACTCAGCCCACCTTGCCCGACGTGCATTCCATGTCGGCATGCAAATGCCTCGCTTTTTGGCCCTGCCCCCGCGCCCTCCGCCTTGAGATGCGTGCGCACGCTCAAAAGAGAGCAAATCAAACGCACCACGCCACACCGTTGCTGACGGTCTCTTTCCCCTGTACATGTGCCCTCGCAGATTTGACACGCGCGCACACGCACCCGACCTCCTTTCAAGCCTCACCAACATCATGATGGCGATGTGGAGCGCGGTCTGGCCGTCTGCCACTCAGGGGCCTGTGCCCGGACGATCCGCAAGCACATGCTTGTGGTGCACCGAGCGTTTCCCCGACACCATCTCCATCGTGACCACCTCCTCACCCGCCAAGCAACCGCACCACGTCGACCCGGACAGCGTGCTTCGCACCGCCACCTCCGAGACATCGTGTGCATCCTCCAACGAGAGCAGCCGACGCGGCTTGAGCAATGGCGGAGGCGTGCCCGACTCGGCAAAGCCGCGCGATGTTGTATGCGAGCAGGCTGACAACCGCGAGTACCGCAGCCAGATGCTCAACTTGCGGGAGCCCGGCAGCGTCGACGGCTGCGCCTACGGCATCACCGCTGGATATGGATCGTGCGACACCGAGACCTCCAGCGCGATGCGCACGGGCGTCCCGCACATGCCGCATGGGTTCTACCTCGCGCGCTCCAAGCTGACCAACTTTGCGCCGGTGCAGAAGAGCACGTCGCCGATGCCGGCTGGGGTCGCACGCAAACGCGCCGCGCGGGCCGCACACGCCGAGCTCGAAAGCAGCCGCGCCGCACTCACGCTCGCATGCAGCCGCGCCGCGCTCGCCACCACCCGAGCTCACAAGCTCACCGCACCTGCCGCGCTCGCCGCCGCGCTCGCGGCTGCCGACGCTGCGCGCGCCGCCACCGAGCTTGGCGCGAATGGCGCCGCCACCGAGCTCGCCGCCATTCGCGCCAAGCTCCTCCTCGCGGGACGGTAGTCGCCCGGGCCCGACGGCGGCCTGATAACGCGCGACGCCGACGTGTTCAACAAAAGCTCGTGCTGCTGCTCGGACGACGAGTGAGCGGCCACACACGCACACCTTGCTGGGCTGTTACTGCCGCGTATTAGTAGTGCGACACTTCGGGCACTCCTCTCCCTCTCCCCCGAGATATTACGACACGAAGACGCGCCGACCATGATACTACAACTGTGATGCTACGACACTATGACTATGATCGCACTGCCCGATTTTTCGCATGCCATCTAAATTGAGATTCATGATAATGAGTGCTGACATCATTGCATCACACATTTTGCGCGTTTCTCCCTTGATTTGCAAACCGTTTGGCATGCCACACTCAATAAGACTTTGGCTCACCAGGCAAAGCAGTCGTAAAGACAATGCTGGGTGTCTCACTGGGCTGGCCTGCGTTTGGTGCCAGCACATTGCCTGCCTCAATCGCCTGCGAGTGAGCCGACGCACACGCGTCTCGTGCGTGCGAGCCGACGTGTGAACGAGCCCCGAGTCTTCCGACGCATCAGGCAGTGCGTGGGCGAGCTTTGAGAGCCAGCGGCACAGGGATTGGGGTTTGTCGTGTGAGCGAGCCCCCCGTCTTCCGGCGTAGGCAGCAGGCAGTAGGCAAGCAGCGGGACAAGGATGAGGCTTCATCCTCGCCACATCACACCCCGCGCGCACACGCACACGCTGCCAGCAGGGACACACCGCCGCACCAAACACCTGCCAATTACACAGCTGGTGCGTGTGTACATCCCACGCCCCCGCCCCCGCCCGCGCCACCCTGCTGCTGCAAACTCGATGCCCACCCGCTCCCCCCTGCGCCTCCCAACCGCTCCAATCCGCTCGACCGCCACCCTGCTGCCTGTCCACTGCCCGCCCGCTCTCCCCCGCCCTACCGCTCCCCACCTCCCCAATCCGTTCCGTCGCCACCCTGCTGCTGCTGCTCGCTGCCTGCTGCTGCCTGCCCACTGCCCGCCTGATGGCATACAACTGCCTGGTCTGCTCTTGGTGTGACTCTGGCTGCTGTTGGGCGACGAAGATGGTGGTGGTGATGCCCCCACCCGCCTCCCTGGCGTCCCCTCTCCATGTGAACCTGGCTCTGCATCAGCTCGCGATCGCCCGGCTGCCGTGCGTGTGCGTGCGCGCGTCCATGTGCGCGCGCACTCGGGCCAGACTCTAGGGCCAGACTCAGCAGGCAGACGGGGTTGGCCTGTGTTTTGGAGCCGCCTGTTTCCCCTCACTTCTCTCAGCTCAGTCACTGAGCAGTCACTGAGTGCAGATCTTAGCCCATGCGCGCGCCATGCACCCTCATGCATGCACCGCGCACACCATCAGCACGCCATCCTCGCATCTGCCACTGCGAGCGTGGCATGCGCGACTGCCACGCTTTGCTCCGATAGTCGTGGCTGATGGAGGAGGCGCAGTGCAGAGGGCCAGTGTGCCAGTTTGAGAGGCTCCACTACTCTACTCCCGGGGTGGGGGATGGGGTGCCAACTAGACACTAGTACACCGCCACCATTGCTCCGGCATGCCCCGATGGTGCAATTTGAGCATTTCGCAACAAACCTAGACTCCCCACACTCCACTCAGACGCTCCCTCGACGCTCCAATCGCTCACTCAGCCACTCATCAGTCTGACATCATGGCCTCGAACCAACGACCTGCGCTGGTCATCGACGTGGGCAGCGCAACGACCAAGCTGGGCTTCTCCTCCAACTCTCTAGTGAGGCGCGAATGCCGTTTGAACCAGTGACAGCCCCTGGCAGCTCCCTCCCCACACCTGAGGGGTACATACGCATGCACGATGCCTGGGATGGGATGGGAGGGATTGGGATGGGGGGAGCGGAGCTGCACGCGGTCGTCGCCATGCACGCATGGACTCGCTGCATGGGCATGGGCACGCAAACACACACCCTAACACACACACACATGCACACACACACAAACACACATACACATGCACACACACACACACATGCACATACACAGCCGAGCTACACGCTGCCTACGGCCTCCCTGGGCGCGTCACCCGCATGGGGCAGCAGCGTTGGCCATGCGCGTGCGCGCACCGACAGCAGCAGCAGTGGCAGCGTGGTCCAGGCGTGGGGCAGCAGCGCGCGGGAGTGGGGCTGTGTGGATGAGGCGTTCTGGCACGAGGCGTTCTTCACGTAAGTGCACACACATGCATTGGGGTGACACACACACACACACACACACACACAATCAACCAACCAACCAACCAAGCGTTAGTACCGGCAATGCCTGTACTACTAACAGCACTATATATTGTACACCCCGGCAATTGTTACAAAGTCTGACCCGCGCACTGGGATGTCTTTTGGATAGCGGGTGACTAACCAGCGCCTGAATCGAGTGGGTAGTACCCTTGGTTTGGGGGGGTAACACACACACACACACACACACATGTATAGTGGGGTGGTTCACACACATCAACACAGCCGCACACATGCACGCACAATCGCAGGCAGACAGACAGACAGACAGACAGACAGACAGACAGACAGACAGACAGACAGACAGACAGACAGACAGACAGAC
>VFSX01000001.1:297500-320000 GCA_016618255.1 Chlamydomonas sp. UWO 241
CACGCACACACATGCACACACACACACACACACACACACACACACACACACACACACACAGTGCTGTCCGTGCGCACCGAGCGCCTCCTGGCACAAGAGCTGTCCTCCACACACCCTCACCCCACTTGCAGCCGCGTTCATACTTGACACACCTTAAAGTCCACACATCCACACACACACACACACACACACACACAGTGCTGTCCGTGCGCACCGAGCGCTTCCTGGCACCAGAGCTGCTCTTCACTCCGTCGCTCTCTTCGGCAACGTCGCTCGCCACGCCGCTGCCAACGCTGATCGACGAGGCAGTGCAGGTGTGTGTGCGTGTGTGTGTGTGTGTGTGTGCGTGTGTGTATGTGTGTGTGCGTGTGTGTGTGTGTGCGCAGGATCAGGTTTGTTAGGACCGTGGTGGATTGAGTGGACACACGTAAAGTCTGCTGGGCGCCCCTGATGGCATACCTGGGTCCCAGCCCACGCGCGCAGCGCCCCAGTGCCCCATCAACTTCCGCCGCACGCTCCGTGAGCGTGCACAGCCTACAACTTGCAACGTACAACCAACTGCGCGGTGCTGCCTGCCTCACCCCTCCCATGCGCGTTCGCAGGCGTGCCCCATCAACTTCCGCCGCACGCTCTGTGGGCATGCGTAACCTACAACTAACAAGTCTCAACCAACTGCGTGGTGCTGATTCACCCCCTCCGTGCGCGGCGTGTCCCATCAACTTCCGCCGCATGATCTGTGGGCATGCGCAACCTACAACCAACTGCGTGGTGCTGACTCACCCCACCCATGCGCGTGCGCAGGCGTGCCCCATCGATTTCCGCCGCGCGCTCCATGGCAACGTCATGCTGGCAGGAGGGACCATGGGGCTGCGCAACCTTCGAACGCGGCTGCAGTACGCTGTTCAGGTGCAGGCATGATTGAACCTGGACTGCATGCACCCGCGTGCATGGTGGTGGGTGGGAAGGGGACAGGGAGGGGGAGGGGGAAGGGTGGGTGGGCGGCACTGTGGTTCTCTTCTCCGCGGGTGCTTGGGACAGGGGAGGGGAAGCAGAAGGGGAAGGGGCGGGTGGGAGAGGGGGAGAGGGGGAAACAGAGTTGCTGGTGGGCGGCATGTGCAGCCCAGGTCTGGCCAGATCGCCACAAACCACTCACCACGCGCTCGCAAGACGTCTGCAGCGCGCGTCTCGCGCCGTCTGCCTACCATATCGAGGTATCCATGCGCTTGTCTCCGCCAACCCAACTCCCCCACCGCCTACAACTGTAATGCGCCACATGCACACCGGACGTATGCAACGCGCGACTCGCGCCCGTAGCTCGCCACATCGAGGTCCTTCCGTGTGCCTGTCTCCGCCAACCCACAGTCCCCACTGTCTGAAAATGCCATACGCCACATGCACACAGGACGTGTGCATCGCGCGGCTCCGCCGTCAGCCACATCAAGGTGTTTTCCTGCGCCTGTTTCCGCCAACCCAACGCCCCCACTGTCTGCAACTGCCATCTGCTACATGCACACAGGACGTGTGCAGCGCACGACTCGCGCCGTCAGCCCGCCACATCGAGGTGTTTCCGTGCGCCTGCCACCACCAACCCAACACCCCCACTGCCTGCCACTGCAATATGTCACATGCACACACAGGACGTGTGCAACGCACGGCTCGCGCCGTCAGTTCGCCAGATCGAGGTCTCAGTGCGGAGAGGGCCTGTGCCCGCGTGCGCTGCATGGGCGGGGTGCGCTGCGCTCGCTCGTGCGTCGGCAGCAGCAGGTACACACGTGCGCACATGCTTGCGAGCTAGTCATAGGGAGAGAGAGGTGGCGTGAGCGCGTGGTGTGCTGGCTAAATGTACACACAAGTGTGTGCTGTTAAGTTCCCTGTCCCCTGACGCTGACAACTAACGAACGGCGTGGCACCCGCAGGTTTTCCGGGAGGAGGAGGCCTCGCTGCCCCGGCAGCGCACACGCGTGCTCATTACGAGGAGCATGGGCCGGCGCTGTTTCGCTCTGGGGGGCTGTTCCTGGGAGGGCTGTAGGCAGATGCGTCAGAAGACGTTACATAGCGCCGCCGGCATGGGCCCCTTGCGAGGTTCAGATTAGGCAGATCGTGTGCTCGGATGATCTTGTCTCGTCCACACGCGTGTGTGTCGTGTCCGGAGGACTGGCCAGCGCTGTTCCGCTCTGGGGGGGCTGTTCCTGTAGTCGGTGACGACCATTGGGCTGCACGCCCTTGCTAGCAGATCAGGCCGTCGTGTGACCGTATGATGTTGTCTTGGTAACACCCGTGAGCAGTACGAGGAGCACGGGCCGGCGCTGCTCCGCCTCCCGGGGGCATCTTCCCTGGAGGGCTGTACTACGTGTGGGCGACATGCTTCTGCACCGCAGCCACGTGCTGTCCGTCCTGGGGGCAGCCACCACCGGACTCGTTGTGAACGATGCCATCTCCAGTAAACACGCACGCTTGTGATGGGATGCCAGGCTGCCCGGGCCCGCACCAACCTCCACCATCTGACCCCCACGGGGAGCGAAGACCAGCAACACCGCCTGGTCCAGTCTGCCCCCGCGTGCACGCGTGCATCACTGCTCACCACAAGTAGCCACGGATGCATGCACGCCTTGCTGCAACCTAATCCACGATGCGACACACATCCGCGACACCCCTGACCCGCCGATGCACCTCCACAATTCCAGGGGGGCGCCGCCCGAGTCGGGCGCGGGGCGCAAGCGCTCGGGCGACAGCTCGCGCTACCTCGGTGTCTCCTGGGACAAGGCTAATTCTGCATGGAATGTTCGGCTGTGGGACCCACAGACGAAGCACACCCAGCACATTGGGACCTTCGCCTCGAAAGAGATCGCAGCCAGGGCGTACGACTGCGCGGCTGTGCAGGTGCACGGGCCAGGTGCCAAGCGCAACTTCCCGGGCGAGGCCATTAGCGAGCCGCCTGTGAGCAAGGGTGACGAGCGGAAGCAGCGCAAATCTTCGCGCTACCCCGGCGTCAGCTGGCACAAGAGCGGATTGTTATGGCACGTTAAGCTGAAGGACCTGCAGTCCAAGCGCCAGCAGCACATCGGGTACTACGCCTCCGAGGAAGATGCTGCACGGGCATACGACTTCACGGTTGTGCAGGCGCACGGGCCAGGTGCCAAGCGCAACTTCCCAGGCGAGGACAACAACAAGCCACCCGCGACGGTGCGCCAGCAGCGCAAAACTTCGCGCTACCTCGGCGTTAGCTTGTCCAAGAACGGGTCGTCATGGTATGTGTCGCTGCAGGACCTGCAGACCAAGCGCATGCGGCACATTGGCAGCTTTGCTCCCGAGGAGGACGCAGCGCGGGCGTACGACTACGCGGCCGTGCAGGCGCGCGGACCAGGCGCCAAGCGCAACTTCCCCGGCGAGGCCATCAGCGAGCTGCCTTGAATTGCCAGTACTCGTCAGTGACACTGTCCCACAACATGCGAGTGATGGGTGGTGCCGCGCACCCGTGGCCCTGTCTGTGCCCTCTTTGCAGAGAGCTGCCCTCACCCACTGCACCCCTTACTTCAGTCAGTGGAGAAGCATTTCCTCCTGCATGCGTGTGGTTGCCCTACAATGATGAAAATACAAGTCGAGCGACGAGGAGCAGCGCTGCTCCCGTGAGTTTTGAGTCTCTCTTGGATACTTTCCTGATTTAACTACATTAATGAAGTGCTTTCGAGCCTTCACCGCACCCACTCGGCGCGGACACACGGTTTACAGCTTACAGTTCACAGTACGCGCCCTCGGGGCGTGGGATTGAGGGAGCTGCCTAACGAGGCTAGCTACCATTCAAAGGGGTTGTAGGGGGGTTAGCCAGGGGCGGCTCTGTGTTCCAAGTGCCGCCGGGTGGTGACTACAGAGTGGAGCTGCCGCACCATGAGGGTCACAGTGGATTCAGGGCCTAGTTTACTACCCCCCGGTCTGCTCCCTACCCCCCCCCCCCTAAAAAAAGTAGTAGCAGTTACCCCCCCTAATCGTCGTGCCAAAGAAACTATCCCCTGTAAAAACACAGTTACCATGCTATTTTGCAGGGGCCATGTGTAGGGGGGGGTAATCTTTGTGCCTACTACCCCCTGTAGCCCCTTGCTGGTGCGCTACCCCCTTGTAGCTCTGTGCTGGTGCGCTACTACTACTACCTTGTAGCGGGGGACACACCTGACACAAAGTCAGGTGTGTGTGGAAGTCCTGCAGCTGTTTAACAGTTTCGATGCGGTGCTGTCTGGGGTGTATCTCTGAATGGAGAGGGCATGTATGAGGCGCATGGAATTCTGTGGGTCACCACACGCAGAGGTGGGGTGTGAGGTGTGTGGGGGACTCACAGGCACCCCAAGCCAGCGCATTGTGCAGTCCAGCCGTCGTCCAGCCTTCGTCCCAGTGCGTCCCTATCGTCGAGACAATACGCGATGCGATGATGCGCCAGGTGGCCCGGCGGGTCGGCATGGTGGTAGGCATTGACCGCAGCTGACTGCAGTGGCATCCCCCAGGTGAGCTGGCACCACGCATGCGTTGTTAATCATTCATTCTCGGGGTCGCGAGCAGGCGCAAGGGCAGGGGCGAGAGCTTGGGGGCGAGAGCTTGGGGGCGAGGCGCATGGGTGCATGCTTGCGATGGGGGCAGCGTCCAACCCCGGCATCTAGAATGGCGTGCACGCATGATCAGGATCCAGCTCATTCGGCGCAGACGTCGTCGTGTGGCTGCTTGACCTCATGCTCGCAGGTCAAGCATGATGATGAGAGTTTTACAATCCTTAAGCATGCAAGCAGCTCGAAAGGCCCCAGCTCGAAAGGCCCCAGCTGCGCACCCCAGTATTCAAAGAAAGCTGCACCACTGGCATGCTTGGGTGGATGCTTGACCGTGCAGTGGCATGCATGCAGTGGGTGGCGCATGGTGAGCGGCGCATGCATGCTCACCATGCGCCGCATGGCGAGCGCCGGATGCATGCATGCTGCGCGTGCATCAGTGATTTTGTTTTCAGGATTTTGTATAAATATTCTGCAGCCGGAAAGTGTGAAAAATCCCAATTTTCACACTTTTACACTCAATTCCGACTCAATTCTGCTTGTGAAATCACGCGTTTCGGGTTATATGTTGGCAGACCCTCTCTCTCTATCTCTCTCTCTCCTCGAGCTCGGGCGACGGCTGGCGCGTCTGGGCGGGGAGCAGCGGCGGCTGGAGCGTTCGGGGGCAGCCTGGCCCTTAACGCGGCGCAGGGGTCGGCACCGCGATGGCGCCGCGCGCGATCAGGCCCACGGCCCATTGGTATACAGTAGGCTGATCCGCCATTGCGACTACCATGCGCGTTGGCACGCCCAAGGTCAAACACGAATTTTCACACTTTCGGTCATTCCGGCTGCACAGCCGTCCCCCGATTAATACTTTACAGCCGGATTAGAGCCATATGGTTGCGTGCAGCCGGAAACAAAATCACTGGCGTGCATGGCCGTCCGCCCCACAGCCCAGCAGCCAAATCTCATGCTACCTGCAGGTTAGACCATCTGTCGTCAGCGCAAAATTTCTGCGGGCAAGCTGCCCAGCATGCTCGTAAAGGGAAGCTAGATCGCGTGCCGATCGATCAACCCCAGCTGGCGGGCGTGCAAGCTGATGTGGTAAGGCTCCCCCTTTGTGCGCGCGCTCCTATCTGCTGTGCGCCGCTGCTGTGCGCCGCTGCTGTGCGCCGCTGCTGTGCCCCCACCGCATGCACGCGCACGGCACCCCTTCAGCTTCTGTGTGTTCGCACGCACTCTCACTCGCTCCATCCTTGCACATCACCCCCTCTTGTAGGTCGCCGAGGTGAAAGTCAAGGATGGCTCCCGCGACGGCAAGCCGGACTGGACGCCAGGGGTCATGGACGACAGGTACCAAAAAAAGGGCCGCAAGAAGGTCGTCGGCTGGGTCAACGGGAGCAGCGAGTACCCGCGCTCCGGCTCGGAGGTGTCCAAGGGCTAAGAACTTGCTGTTCCTAGCCTGCCTGCCTGCCACCCTCGACTGCTACCGCTTTTGACTGCCACTCCCAGCCACTGCCTCGCCTCAACTCCTTGAGGAGCTCTGCGTGTTGTCCCCTTGCCTGCCACCCCCTCGCCAATACCTCGCCTGCCACCCCCAGCCCTTCCCTTGCCTGCTACTCATATGCCTACCACTCCCTCGCATGACAACCCCTTGCCTTCCACCCTCGCCTTCCCCCCTCGCCATATCAACCACATACACGCACACACACACACACACGCACACACACATACACCATTCAGCGACTGCATGTTCCTCGTGGTGCCGGGCTGAGACACGCGCAACGTGCCGGAGTATGTGCCCATCGTACGTGCGCGCGAGGGCGTCTCAATTGAGTCGGGCATGTCGATGGTGCCCATGCGCTTCGAGTTTGTCTACGAGGACGTGGCACGCGAGCTGGGCGTGCTGGCGGAGGACGGCGTGGGCGCCCAGCGGTCGCTGCAATTGACTGGTCAGCTGTGACGGCGTGCCCCCTTCCACTGCTGAGTGGTACGACGCGTTCAGTGCGCTGGTGGGCGCTGAGGTGAAGTGGCCGGCAACTGGGCTGTGGCCTACCAAATCGCGCAAGATCTCTGCCGCCGCGGCGCTCTGCGCGCGTGTCAAGCCTTAGGGAGTCTATCTTGAGTGGATTGATCACACGTGTTGCACAGATCTAGATCTGCTGTGGAATTTTGAGTGCGTGCGCGGTGTGGTGCCGTTGGGGTTCCGAGATCTGTCTTAATATGGATCAGATCTAGAGATTTGGATATTTTTTGAGAAGGACGGAGGACAACAATGATTTGTGAACAAAATGCTGGCGTACGATTGCCCCCCTGCAGCTACTCAGCAGCTACCCAACAGCACTGTTGCAGCTACCCCCTAGCAGCGACAACAAGTTACCATGGTAGGAGAGGCGGACGTTACCATGGTAGGAGAGGCGGACGATACCATGGTATGGGGGTCGGCGTTCACAATAGCATGCTAAACTGCACTGCGGAATTAGCAGGTGGTAGCGACGAAATAACTATGGTATTTCCCGCATATCATCCCTCATAAACGTTGTTTTTAGGGGGGGGGGAGAGCCCGGGGGTCGTAACTCGTCACTGAGGAAATGCTCACTTTACCCCCCTGTTTACGGGGTAGTAAACTAGGCCCTGAATCCACTGTGGGTGTGCAGCTTCCGGGCGCAACTGGGGGCGGCATCCCGCTGCACCCCCAGCTGCTCTAGTGTGCCTGTGACACATGACACGTGCGTCGTGCCTGCTGCGCATCCCGTACAGTGGACCAGCAACCTCCGTAGCCACGTGCAAGAAATGCAAAGCTTGTTTGTAAGGGTGCCTGGTGGGCTTCTCTGTCGAAGATCTCAGAGCTCCCCTAGACGTGTAGTCTAGGCCTTAACTCACGCCCCGGGGTCCTCCGGGCTGCAAGCAGGCACCTGGATAAGCGGCCAGCTGGGAGGGGGCCTGCAGCGGGCTCTTGAGCGCCGCTGCATACGCTGGCGGCTGCATTCGGGCTGTGGCTGCTGCACGGGCGTCTGGGGGGGCAGCAGCAGCAGCAGCAGTGGCAGCAGCAGCAGCTAGGGGAGCAGCGGCAGCCAGAGCAGGACGGCCGGAGCAGTGGGTTGCTCTTGCGCCCAAGCAGGCACCTGGATAAGCGGGCAGCGGCATCACCCGAGGATGTTACTGTGATCAGTGGCTTGCCTGAGGAGCGGGAGCAGGCACAACCACAGAAGAGGCTGGACCTACAGCTGGATTCAACACAGGAGCAGGCGACTGTTGGATGGCCTGTTGGAGAAATGGCCGCATTCCCCGATGATGATTTTTGACTCCAAAGAGGAGGGCAAGAGCCCCAGGTGGCACTGCACAAAAGCAGAGCGCGTGGGCGTTGTCTTTTCAGTGGAAGGTTTACACATCTCCTAACGTGCAAGGGTGATCCAACAAATGCGCCAAATCTGTTTTTTCTACTGGTGTGCGCTCACTGTTGTTCAAAGGGGCAAGGATTATTTAAAGAGAAGCCTTGCAGAGACCATCATCATGTTCAACTAACCAATCCTGTAGACAGCCCAACGGCCTCCTCATTGTGAAACCCCCCGTGTGGTAGACTCACGCGCTGCGTGGCCTTGCGGGCTCTCCTAGTAGAGCTCCCCTAGACGTATAGTCTAGGCCTAAACGCACGCCCCGGGGTCCTCTCACGCCCCGAGGTCCACTCCCAACCGCGGGGGTTGTGGAGAGGGCGGAGAGGCGGCGGCGGAGACGAGTGACTGAGGTGAGGTGCTGCGTGGCCTAGATGGGCGCTGAGGTGGGTCTGGGGCGGCACGACACCTGTTGCAGGATAAGTGCCTGTCGAGCTGTCAGGCTGTCAGTGCATACACAGGGAGTGGTCGCGGTTGCTTAGAATGAGCCACAACGTGTGGCGCGTTGGTACATGCATCTTTCATTTTTTCAAGTAGGCTGTAGCCGAGCCTAAATCTGGTGGGGGTGGATAAGCTGCGCGCACCAGAGCTGCGTCTCCCCGACTTCACGCTCCACACCTTGAGGCACATGATCCCAACCGCGTCGTCTGTTCGTTCACAGCCATGGACGAAAGGCCGCGCAAGTTTTTCCGTCTCGCGGAAGCCGATCACGACGGCGCTACTGCAGATGACTATGCAGCGACTGAAATCGCCCACTCGGTGCTGTTTCCCCCGACCTCTGGCCTCAGCACCTGTGGCGGTGGCTGGATCGTGACGGCAAGGCCGCGCTGCGGTGCGTCAGCGTCGCTATGCGTGATCAGGTGGACGCGTGCGTGGCGGTTTGGGTCAGCCCAGAGGCGGGGCTCACTGCCGTGCAGTTTGAAAGTGCCCTGTCAAGGTGGCCTCGCGTGGCCCACCTGACGCTGATTAGCGTGAGCAGCGACGAGGCCCTGCGTCCTCTCACCACGGCGTCGCTGGCAGGCCTCAACAGCCTCATCGTGCGCGAGGTGGGACCGCATGGGCGCGCATGGGCGCATGGCGCACGTTCCATGCAGCCCCTGTCCATGTCGCCCCATGCTGCGTGCTCATCATTACCTCGCATACTGGTCCCGCATTGCAGAGCGCATGCCAGGGCATGATCCATCGCGCGTCATGCCAAGCAGCCTGGGCGTGCGTGCGTCCTCACCTCTAACCACACGTGTGCATGCCGCGCCGCCACGCAGCGAGTCCCTCCGGCGGGACTTCTCGTGGCGCCAGTCTCAGCGTGGCGCCTGCTGGAGTGCAGCAGCACCATCGCTGCAGCGCTCCAAGTGGTCGATGTCAGCTGCTGCGCCAGCCTCATCTCAATCGACGCCGTGCGCGGCTGTGCGCAGTTGAGGTGCCTGCGGATGTCGGGTCGAGTTGGCGTGTCGTCTCTTTCGCCACTGGCAGCGTGCAGCCAGCTGGAGGAGCTCTGGATGGCCGGCAACGGTCAGATCACCAGCCTGGCTCCGCTCAAGGCCTGCCCCAAGCTCTGCAAGCTCGACCTGCGAGGCTGCCGCCCTGCGCTTTGCGACCAGGTGGAAGACCTGCAACTGTCGTGCCTCCAGCTGGTGCACCCAGAATCAGTCGAGCTCGAAGGCCTGGTGCACGAGCTTCAGGCCAGCATGCCGCCTGGCGTGCAGGAGGTGGCAGCACGTGCACTGGGTCGGCGCGCAAACACAGCTTTAAACAAGGTCGCCATCACCACTGCTGGCGCCATTCCGCCGCTGATGCAGCTGCTGGGCCAGCGCGCATCTGCAGAGGTTCAGATAGCAGCAGCTCTTGCACTCGGCAACACGGCTCACTGCCATGCTCAGAATCAGGCTGTCATCGCCGCTGCTGGTTCCATTCCGGCACTAGTGCAGATGCTGGGGGAGAACTCCTCTACAGATGTGCAGCGGGCAGCAGCAGGGGCAATCGGCAGCCTGGAAGTCGGTCATGCTGCCAATCAAACTCTCATCACTGCTGCTGGTGCCCTTCCGCCACTAGTGCAGCTGCTGGGGCACTCCTCATCAAACGTGCAGCGGGTAACAGCAATTACACTGCAGTATCTGGCTGCTGGCCATGCTACAAATACGACTGCCATTTTCGCTGCTGGTGCAATTCCGCCTCTGGTGAACGTGCTGGGGCAGCAATCCACTGCAGACGTGCAGGTGGCAGCAGCAGGTGCTCTCAAATACCTGGTTTACGGCCATGCTCAGATCCACAAGGCAGAAGTAGCCGCTGCTGCTCTTCCTGCTCTGGTGCAGCTGCTGGGGCAGCACTTCCAAGCGAAAGTGCAGGAAGCAGCAGCAGAGGCACTTCATCGCCTTGTTGATGGCGACGCTCAGATCAAGGCGGTTGTGGTCACTGCTGGTGCCATTCCGCCGCTGGTGCTGCTACTGGGGCCTGCCTGCCGACCGCCTACGCAGCAGGCAGCAGCATACACACTCACTTACCTGGCTGCAAATCATCCCCAGAACCAGACCGCCATCGTCCTCGCTGGTGCCATTCCACCACTGGTGGCGCTTCTGGGGCCTGCCTCCCAACCATTGTCGCAGCAGGCAGCAGCATACGCACTCAAGCACCTGGCTGCCAAACTTGCCCAGAACCAGGCCGCCATCGTTCTCGCTGGTGCCATGCCGGCACTGCTGCAGCTGACAGGTCCAACCTTGCCCAATTACGTGCAGCACGCAGCAAATGAGCTTCTCCACATCCTAGGTGTGGGCGCACAGTGACCTGGAGGCACCGCAGCACCTCACAACAGCAGACACACGTGTTGCACCGACCAGGCACACGGGCACCCACGTTCCTTGCCGACACTCTGGCACAGGCAATTCATCCGCCCAGGCAGATGTGCTGACCCCTGCACGACACCAGCGGAAGGTCGGGCCTCGTCCTCAAGCGCATCTGAAAACCCTGGGACAGCTGACACATGGACCGTGGCTGGTCGGCCGAGCAGCTTCCTCAGGCAGCATGAGTGCTGTGACCTGCGTGAGACCATACACAGTGGCACCTGCACATGTGCACTAGGAAGCCAGTGAGAAGGCAGAGAGAAGGCCAGTGAGAAGCCAGAGAGAAGGCACACAACGACACGAAACCATAGCTTGTGTATTATCAACACACACCACGCCAATCTTTGCTCACCCACGTGTCTATCCGAACCTCATAATCTGCTCTTGGTTCGTGAAGGCCACGTATCTGCAACTCTCAGCCCTGGTAGGCTGGCACGCTACGTGGCCTTGCGGGCTGTCATATTAGAGCTCCCCTAGAGGTGTAGTCTAGGCCTTAAATCACGCCCCGGGGTCCTCCAGAGGAATGAGTAGAGAGTCTGGTGTGCTAGGATCAGGCTGGGGGGTGTGGCATGCACGCTTCAAGCCCTGCCCAGAACTTAAAGCACTGTGTTCAGCCCTTGAACCCCTGCCCGCCAAGCCGTCGAGGCCACCGCCCCCCACCCCTACAACACGGCAACAAGTCGCCAGGTCCGAGAACCACGCCCCCCCGACACGGCACCCCCCACGCCCCCATGCCCCGACCCTGCAACACCACCCCCGACAGCACTCCTAGCAGCCTTGGCAGCCTTGGCATCCTTCTTAACAGCCTGCATAACGGCAAGGCAGTCACAAAAGCTACGACTGCACATGCACCCTGAGAAACACGGCAAAAGCACATCGAAGCCACACCTTTTCTTTACACCATAAAAAAAACGCAGCGCAACGCGTCGCTCGCTCGCTTTTTACATCACACAGCCGCGCTCGCTCTTTACACCACAAAGCATCGCTCGCTCTTTACACCCCGACACGGTTTTACACCTTATAATAGCCAACGTACGCGTACGTGTAAAACCTGCAAAACCAAAGATCTCGTTTGCACACGCACGGTCCCCAACGGCGTCCACAACGGCATCGCCGCTCGCACAGTGCGTGGCCTACAGCTGCAGCAGGGCGGCCGCTAACACGCGCAATCTTAACTACCGCTGTCGCCGCTACGTCTTCACGTTTCCCCCAGCACGGCTCACTGCTGGAGTGGTTTGAGCAACAGGTCCGATGCCAGAGAGGCCAGCAACCCGGGCGTCACATCGCCGCGCTCCGCGTCGTTGACGGCGAGCGGGTGCCTGCACCTGCTTGCTAGATGGCATTCCCTCTGGGGGTGTTTTTGAAGGGGAGGTGGCGCCACACGCGTGCGGTGGCGGGTGCGGTGTGGTCGCTGAGTAGAGTGCTGCGGCGGGTGTGCTACTAGCCCCGCTTCCGGTGGTCTGGGGGAGGGCTGTTTGGTCCCTTCATGGTTTTATACCTTGGGTCCGCCCTCTGGCCATTTGAGGGGCTGGGTGTGCAGCCTGCACAGTGGTGCTGCTTGCTTGGCGCCCGCCACCAAATGTGGATGGTGTTACCGTGGGCTACTTGTAGCTTGACCATTTGTGGGCCTTGAGCCTTGTTTCTCTAAGTCCCACTGGAGCTTTGGAACCGTACGTGTGACCGCCAGAAGTGGATTGTAAAACTCTCATCATCATCCCCCAGGAATGGTTTTTCTTTTGGTGCCGGCTTTGGTAGGTGCCGGCTCCCTTTTGGAGTCAGAGGAGGCATAAATGCATAAATGCATAAATGCACACGTGCTGCTGCTGCTGCTGCTGCTGCTGCTGCTGCGCCTCCCGCGTTGACGGCACCCTCGCCAGGCGCAGCCAGCAGCGCCGTACGCGTGCCAGTGTTGCAGGCGCGGGTGCGTGAAAGAGAGCAGCAGCAAGCAGGAGCGCTCGAGGAGGCGCGGGTGCAGGAGCAGCAGCAGGCGTGGCGGAACAGAATGGCAGAGATGGAGGTTGCCGAGCGGGGGGGGGGCAGCTTAGAGAAGAGCAACCACTCTCTTTCCTCGCTGCCTCCCTCCCTCCCTCCCTCCCTCCCCCCTCCTCCCTCCCTCCCTCCCTCCCTCCCTCCCTGATTTTTTCCACCGGCCGGTGTACATCTGCAGCGTTTGCTCGCAGCGCAACCCAGTACCAACTGCCACAAACTCTCCCCTTCCCAAATCCAAGAAGAACAAGATTGAGTGTGACACTGCAGTTATGCGATGATGACGCGAACAGCATGTCACAATTTAGTGGTGTGCAGCAGCGCTAGTTGCAGTTGAACACGTTTGAATTTCAACATGCGCGTTTATCATATTGTTTGTCTCCGTGCGCATCGCCCCACTTGATAAGGCTTGTGTAATACATTCCAGATATTTCAGCTGATGCTCAGTCTGTACAGATAGGGCCTATGGCTGGAGGGAGTCACACACGCGCAACCAACCCTAAACCACTGACCCTGAACCCCCTTTTCTCTACCCTATTCCGCTCTCGTCGGAGCGCCATTCCGACCGCATCGCGCCCCCCCCTGTCCCGCTGCTCTCCCCAGAATCGCGTGTGGTGAGGTTGCTGCGTTGCTGGGTTGGCCCACTGTGGCTGGCTGGGTCAACAGCAACAGTGGCCGCTGGCCGCTCGCTGCACCGCGTGGGTGGTGAGGCAGCGACACAGCCGATAGATTCAGTGACACCGCGAGAGGGTGAGGAGGAGCAGGGGGGCGCTGGACGCTCCATGCTAGCCATGCATGCATGCATGCATGCACACGCGCACACACGCACCGCCTGCATGCACATGCAAAACAGCAACTGCAGTTGGCACACTACCGCAGGTCGCATAGCATGCCCAGGGCACCCAAGCGACTGATTCGCCTATGCGCTGCCTTCCCCCGCACACATACAGCCGCCCGGTCACGCGGGCAGAGTGCTGGGCGTGCCCGCTTGAGCAGCTCGGCAGATCGCCCGGCTCTTGGTAGGCTGCGAGACAGTGAGCAAGCTGCTCACAGTGGTGGTGAAGCAGGCTAGTCACCGGCACCCAATCGTTAGACGCCACGTCTGCTGAGCTGGATCGTGCACAGGGCCTGGGCGCTGGCCCTCTGGCTTCGTGTGACGCGGGCGGGCAGGTGCGCTGGGGGACGCAACTGAGCGGCGTGAAGTAGTGTCCCAGTGTCCGCAGGCTGCGTGTCCCTCAACGACCCCCCCTCGCATGCGCTGCTTCACTCGTGCCCTACCCCTCCCACCTCTTGGCGTGTGCGTGCGTACCCTGGCGACCTGCACCGGAAACCTGCCATGGCAGATTCTACAATCCATTCACCCCCCCTCACCCCCCGTCCCAGATTTCCCCGCCCCTCTCTTTCCTGCCCCCCCGCCCGTTTCACCTGCTGCATCGCCAGGCGCTTGGGCTGGAGCTGCTGAGCGCCGCGGCGGCTGGCGTACGAGGACAGGATGTGAAGCCAGAGGGGTGAGTTGCGAGCCCATCTCTGAGTCGTTGGCAGAGCTCATTGACTGGCCGCTTGCGTGGGAGCAGACCGGCACATGCTTGGTTGCTGGCCGCACGCAGTCACCCCCCCCCTCCCCCGTGTGCACGCATTTAACACTGCTCACCACTTGTGCACACGCATGCATGCATTGCATGCCCTTCTGCTGCAGCATCCAAGATGCGACACGCATCCGCGACGCCCCTGACCCTTCGATGCACCCCCCCCACACACACACAAGTCCAGGGGGGCGCCGCCCGAGTTGGGCGTGCGGCGCAAGCGCAAGGGCAGCAGCTCACGCTACCACGGTGATGATGATGATGATGATGATGATGATGGATGTTACAGTCAGGGACACCTCTAAAGGCGTATAAGACCGTGCTCGGCGCCATATGGCCCGAGCACCTTACTGAGATGGCTGGCTGTTGGTGGTAGGGAACCCCAACTCTGTAAAGAGCGTGGGCGCACCCCTAGGTCCCCTACCGCAGCGGCAGCAAACGCTTGTTGAAGTCGGTGAGCGCATGTTGGGAAACGGAAAACGCAAGGCAGGTTCGTCGCCAATTGCCAGAAGAGACATCCCCCCGTGGGGAGAAAGGCCAAGACGTGGCCGAAAAGGATATCCAGCCGGGCCGCAACCTCTAACGTGTTAAGGGGTTTTCTAACTGGGATTTCAACCAGCATTCACAGGATTCTCAACCTGTTACCCTTAACCCGGCTCTGAGCAGAAGCTGACCCCTTGTAGTTGCACCGAGCACGACATTGGACGTGTCGCAGGCCCCCCCCCTGCTGAAGGGGGGAGGCACAGAAGGACTCGGTGAGGGGCACATCCCTAAGCCTAACTACCTAGAAAGGGGCTGGAAAAGGCGGTCAGTAGTGACCAACAGTGTGGGATTTGGTGATAGGTTAGAAAGCAAGCTTGCCCCCCGGTTATAGCGGATAAATATGTTCCTTCTGCATACTCCGTTTTGAGGTCGTCATCTTTGAGGCAGCTTTCACGTGTGAGACCCAGCGTGGGCATTTCTCAGGTGCGCCAGCTGCGGTGCACTGCAAACGGCACAGTCCACCGCAGCTCCTCGGGAACCCACGCTTGGGTCCCCGCCACTATCGTGGCTGCCTCATTGACTCCTAATTCAAAACATCGTTCGCTTCAGGTCAATTATTCCTCCCGATCCTCTACCATCTCCAGGCTTGTGTTACGTATATCAAGGCACGAGACCAGAAAGTTGGCCATGTCACGCCAAAAACAAGGGTAAAGTAGCCCCGGGCTGGGGTTCATAAACGCCCGCATCTTCGCATCCAAGAACAGCTGGCAGAATGCCAGCTGTTCATGGGTTGCGTCCCGGTACGACCCGCAGACCAAGCGCAACACGCACATTGGGTACTATGCCTGCGAAGAGGACGCCGCACGGGTGTACGACTACGCGGTTGTGCAGGCGCATGGACCAGGGGTTGAGCGCAACTTCTCAGGCGAGGCCCCCAGCGAGCCACCTGTGAGCAAGGGCGAGGAGCGGAGGACGTCAAAAATCCGCGCTGCCTTGGCGGCAGCTGGTTCAAGAACATATCGTCGTGGCACGTGGCGCTGAAGGACCTGCTGGTTTTACAGGTTTTACACGTATGCGAAGGACTCCAGGGCGTGAGTTAAGGCCTAGACTACACGTCTAGGGAGCTCTACTAAGAGAGCCCGCAAGGCCACGCAGCGCGCCAGCCTACCACGGGAAGGACCTGCAGACCAAGCGCCAGCAGCACACATCGGGTGCTACGCCTCCGGAGGATGCTGCAGGGGCGTACGACTGCGCGGTCGTGCAGGCATGCAGGCCAAGCGCAACTTCCCGGGCGAGGCCCTCAGCGAGCTGCGTTTTTTGAACCCATACTCGGTAGCTACGCGTCCGCCCTCTCCACCTTGTACTTTATTTCGTGTAGGGGATGTCGAGACAAGGGGCTGCTTCCCTTTTTTTCAAGTTGCTCTCTTGGATCCCCTCCCTGAGCCCTCCAGCAATCTGAGCCTGCTCCGAACTCACTCGGGGGGCGTGTTTCCGCTGCACAGCCCGTGCAGTGTGCACGTGCACGCGCGTGCAGCTGCCCAAGGTCAAGTAAGCATTGTAAGCAGCTGGGAGAGCACAGGCCTGCCAAAGATCTCGTTTTACACGCACGCCCTCCACAGCGGTGCTACACTCGCACAACCTGCGGGCGCCGCCAGCAACGAGGCCACCACCGGAGAATCTATCCAAAAGTAACACTGTCGTCGCTGCTGCGTCTCCCCCCGCAAGGCCCACCAGTCGCCGGAGCATCAGGGCCGAGTAGAGCCGGACCAGCAAACCAGGCGACACACCCTTAGCAGTGTCTGCCCCCTTCCCGTTAAGGCCCATGCCCCTGCGGCTGCCGCGCCCATGCATGCGCGCAGCCTCCAACGCCACTGCACCGACAGAGAGAGGGACAGCTGCAGCGTCGGCCTGCAGAGCTTGGGCTGGCCCGCCACCAGGCTAGCGTCTATGCAGACAGTGTCAACATGACTCATCTTGGCCAGCGCCCGCTGTGGTGGCGAGGTTCTGCGCGCTGAAGCAGGGAAGCCTGAGCGTGGCCGCCGCCAGCAGCGCGTCCATGAACGCTGCGTTGCTGCGGTCCAGGGTGGCAAGCGCCCACGCCGTGTCGGCCAAGTTCTGATCAGTGAAGCTGTTCGGACTGCTGACCGGACCGTCGCACCGCAGGGGCGCGGCAGCCCCTGTTCCCATGCCGCCGGGAGGCCAGCGCCGGAGGCCCTCACGCCAACGCCGCGTGCCGCAAGCGAGGCACACAGCTCCGCCCCGACAGCAGTGTGGCAGTCCTGCCACAGCTGCAGTGTGGCAGCCATGATGCCTATGCAACCGCGTGTCTCGCTAGCGTGGTACGCAGCTCCGCTCCACCGCAGCTGTGTTCCTGCACCGTCAGAGCTGCAGTGCAGCAGCCATGATGCCGCCGCCACCCCGTGTCTCGCCGCATGTCTTGGTGTGGCACGCAGTTCCGCTCCGCTCCTCCGCAGCTGTGTGCCTGAACTGTCACAGCTGCAGTTCAGCAGCCCTCACGCCACCGCCGCCGCCGCCGCCGCATGCCTTGCCGGCGTGGCACACAGCTACGCTCCGCTCCTCCGCAGCTGTGTGCCTGTACCGTCACAGCTGCAGTGCGGCAGCCCTCATGCCGCCGCCGCCGCAAGTCTCGCCAGCGTGGCACGCAGCTCCGCTCCGCTCCACCGCAGCTGTGTGCCTGCACTGTCACAGCTGCAATTCAGCAGAAGAATGCCACCGCCTCCGCATGCCTTGCCAGCGTGGCACGCAGCCACGCTCCGCTCCTCCGCAGCAGTGGGGCAATGATGCCGTCGCAGCTGCATCAGCCCTTACGCCGCCGCCGCCGCGTGTCTCTCCAGCGTGGACCGCAGCTATGCTCTGCGCAGCAGCTGTTTGCCTGCACTGACACAGCTGCCGTTCAGCAGAATAATGCCGCCGCCTCCGCATGCCTTGCCAGTGCGGCACGCAGCTACAATCAGCTCCACCGCAGCTGTGTGCCTGCAGTGCAGCAGCCATCATGCCGCCGCCACCACATGTCTCGCTGCATGTCTTGGCGTGGCACGCAGCTACGCTCTGCTCCTCCGCAGCTGTGTGGCAGCCGTGATGCCGCCGCCGGTGCAGTGGCGCAGCCATGTCACGCTGCAGCGTCGCCAGCAAGGCACAGCTCAGCCGCGACGTTGACGTCGCCGCGAGCCATGAAGAGGGCGCGCTCGGTCTGGATGTGTGTGTATGTGTGTGTGTGCGTATTACGATGTGGTCGATTTTACAGTCCGTTGGACGCCTTTGATGGCGCATTCGACCCTGATGGCGCATTCGACCCTGATGGCGCATTAGACCCTGATGTGTGTGTTCTGATCCAAGGGCCCTCGAACCATGACGCGATTGCCGGGGGGGGGGGGCTGTAGCACAAGCCGGCAAGAGCCGTTATGGTACCCCACGTGAGGTTGGACGGGCCGCCTTGGGGCTTCGCCCTCGCCGTTGCTGCCGCTGTCGCCGCCTGCACACATCGCAGAGCAAAGTTGCGCGTGTTATTGAGGGGTCGACGCCCGGCACAGCAGACTTGAGGACAGCACGTGATCAGCCGAGCGGTGGGAACTGTAATGTAATCCTCTCTCTTCTTTCTCTGTGTGTGTGCATGTGTGAGTGTGTGTGTGAGTAAGTGGTTCCACTACGGATCTTGGCGAGGGCGATGCCGCTGCTGCCGCCGCTGTCGCCACCTGCACACATCGCAGAGCAAAGTTGCGCGTGTTATTGAGGGGGCCGACGCCCGTCACAGCAGACTGATCAGCCGAGCGTTGGGAACTGTAATGTATAAGTCCTCTCTTCTGTGTGTGTGTATGTGTGTGTTTTTGTGTCAGTGGTTCCGCTACGGATCTTGGGAAAATTCTGGCTCGCCCCGGGTATGCCGATGCTGATGACCTGAAGGTGTGTGTGTGTGTGTGTGTGTGTGGTGGGGCCCACTCCCTGGGCGGCCCACTCCCGCGGCGGCCCACTCCCGCACGCGAGTCGCGGCGGTCGGCCCATGTGAGTCGCCGTCGCCCATCCCCCTCATCGCCCCGCCTCCCCCGTCGACTGCCGCCTATGTACTGCGGCCCATCCTGGACTATCCACCATCGCCTTCGTCTGAAGGGCAGCCTTAACGAACCGAGCAACTCGACATCCAAATTCAAAATGTCATCACAGAGCCCGTCTCCATGCCCTCGCCAGCTCCGAACAGCTCCTCGGTCGACTATAGACCGCATCCCAGACCGCCTCGCCTCCGCCGAGGATCCTCGGCCGCGCCCCACTGCGGCGCCACGCCACCATGCACCACAGAGAACCTCCCATCGCCATGGCCCCCCTTCAGCACCCTTCGCCCCCATTGACACGCTCCAAACTACACAGTCCAACTCTCCCCCACCCTCACCCACCCACAGTCGACAACCCGCCCACGCTCCACCCCCATATGGAGCTCGCCGTCCCATGTGCGCGCCATGCAGGCCCATGCACCCCCGCCCCATGCGCCTCCCGCCCATGCGCCCTCACGCGCGCCGACCCCATGCTGGCCCTCCCTCCCCCCCCCCTCCCCCCAGCCTTTCCTCCCTTGCCCCTGCCTCCACCCCCTGCCTACCTACATCATCGCCCCATGGACTGCACAGGCCCATGGAGATGATCCGCCTCACCACCCCCCACGCCCCAGCCTCTCCTCCCTCGCCCCTGCCTCCGCCCCCTGCCTACCTACATCATCGCCCCATGGAGTTCAGAGGCCAATGGAGATGATCCGCCTCCCCATCCCTGCACCCCTGCCTACGTTCATCATCGCCCCATCGAGTTCGTGGGCTCATTGAGATGATCCGCCGCTGCCCCCTATCCCAGGCCCGCCTACATTCGTCTGTCGCCCCATCGAGGAGCTGATCCGACGTCCTCTAGGCCTGCCTACACCCGAATATCGGCCCATGGAATTCATCGGCCCATGGGGCTCGATTAACGGAGGCGCGTTCTCGTCGCCGAGCCCTGGACCCAGCAATGCGGCGCTGCTGGTGACTAGGATCTCCGTGCCGCTGACGAGCGGGATAAAATACGACTGGCCTGGCTCCTGCTAGACTGTCCCTCGTTGGAAACTACAGGAGCGGCTTGCCCGGCGCTGTCATGGCTTGGCGAGTAGCCGCGGCGCTGCCGCGACCCGCGCTGGGAGACGGCCCTTATCCTCGTCCCATGCAGGACGCCATGCGGCACCGATCTCGACGAGTTGATCGACGAGCGGAGGAGCTGGCGCCCGTCATTGCATGCTGGACATCGGTCAAGATGGCTGCTCGTGGGGGCGAGCTACCATCAGGGCTTCAGCGGTGGTGACCGCCGAGGCAACAACAGAGTTTATCCGCTTCACCATCGCAGCGTTTGTCACCGCGCTCACCCTCGGGGGCACTCGTCTGCCGGTGACTGGCGTCGGCACTGGTCTTCAGGCAGCCTGCCATGACGACTCTGTTTGCCCAGGCCCCCCTGGAGGGTGGGACCTGGCCATGCATGACGCATGGGCGCAGGCAGAGCCCCATGCATGGAGTTGGACAACCATGCACCATGCCAGGCGGGGACTTTTCTACTTCAGCGCCGCCAGTCGGCACAGCCGCCGTGGTTCGCCTCAAAGGCCAGGAGGAGGACGGTCCTTTCCTATACGCTCCTTGCCAGACATGTCCCTCAGGGACTTGTTTGGGTCTAGACTAGCCGGCGGGAGCGGTAGTCTAGACGGCAGGTAACCGGCTGGTGGCTATCGTCCTTCACAGGGCGGTGGCACTAGGACTAGTGTTGTCTTAGCTGGAATGCCATGTAACTGTAACTGTAACTGGGGAGATGATACGCCGCGATTGAAGTTGAAGTTGGTTGGAGAGAGTGGCAACCCCACCCGCCATGTGATGTACCCCTCTTAGCGCTGATTGGTCACCCGCTGTAGACCGACACACATGTGCCATTTGACCTCTGGAACATTGCTTGTACTTTAGTACGGGTAGTGCTGTTGCAGTCATGTAACACTTTGGAATGGAATGGAATGTGTGGTGAGGGGGGGGGGCATGAGAGAGGATGAAATAGAGAGGCGGAGGAGAGAGGACCGAGGGAGAAAGCGTGCGGGGTGCAGGGTGCGGGGTGGCTTACGGAAACATTGGTGCGTGCGTGCGCGTGTGAGTGTGTGAGTGCATCTGTTTGATTGCCGGTGTGTGTGTGCTGTAGCACAGGCAACAGCCGGAATCCAGGCTGCCCGTGCGGTTGGAACTCATCGTACGTCACACATCAATCATCACTCATCACTCACCACACGTCACTCACCACGCGCCACACACAAAGCCCATCGCGTCAGGCTCCCTGATGGCGGCCTCCCGGCCGACGTCACCACCGCCACCAGCACCTTCACCCTAGACACCCTGTATCCTACACAAACACAGCACCCACCTGTGCGCGGCCAAAGCCCATCGCCTCGAGCTCCCTGATCGCGGCCTCGCGGCCGCCGCCACAACCACCACCACCAGCACCTCCACCAGCACCACCACCAGCACCTCCAGCAGCAGCAGCAGCGCCAGCAGCGCCCCTGCCCCTGCCAGCCGCCGCCTCCCCACTCCCACCCTCCCTGCTGAGCGTCTTGCGCCCGGGCGCGCCCGCCGTGCTGCGCAGCCCGCCCCTGGTGCTGGGCCGCCTTGGGGCGCCACCCTCGCCCTTGTCTTCGCCGCCGCTGTTGCTGCCTGCACACAAAACATAACAAAGTTTGTGCGTGTTATTGAGGGGGACGGACAGCAGGCAAGAGGACAGCGTTGCTGCCGCTGCCGCTGTCGCCGTCACCTGCACACAACTAAGAGGAAGACGGTGCGTGTGCTTGAGGGGGAAGCATGGTAACAGGCACCTGTGCCGGGCCGCCTTGGGGTATCGCCCTCGCTGTCGCTGCTGCCACTTGCACAGAAAACAGAGCAAAGTTGTGCGTGCATTTGAGAGGAGGGTGATCATAATAAGCACCGAGCACGTCCACAAAAGACAGGAGACCATTGCCGTCGCTGCCCCCCCCACCTCCTCGTACCCCCCCCCCCCCCAAAAAAACACGTTCACAAGATCTTACACGCCATAGGCATCCGATGGACTGCAGACCCCCCCCCCAACACAACGTACACAAGATCTTACACGCCATAGGCGTCCGATGGTCGACTCCTCAACATGCCCCCCCGCCCCCCCCTCCCGCCACACTCACCGCCACCACCACCACAGTCCTCCCCCATTCTCCGGATACTCCGACCCCCGCTGCTGCCGCTGCCCCCCTCCCCCCCGCGAAGCACACCTAACAAGCCCGCCCCCTTTCTCACCGTTGCCACCGTCCTCCCCCTCCTCCTCTTCCTCCGCGTACCCCGCCTCCCCCTGCTCCTGCCGCCGCTGCTCGCCCCCCCAGCCATGGACCCCTAGCCATGCTTCCCCGCCCTCGCTCACCTCCGCCACCACCACCATCCTCCCCCTCCTCCCGATCCTCCGCGTACTCCGACCCTCCGCTGCTGCCGCTGCCACCGCTGCTCCTGCCCTCCCCCTCGTCGTGCTCGCTGCCCCACATCGCGGTGTCGTCAGCAGCAGCTGTGCCGCCGAATCCACCGCCACCGCCACCGCCACCGCCACCGCCACCGTTACCGCCGCGAGCGTCGTCATCACCATCGCTCATGACCTGCGTGTGTGTGTGCGTGTGTGTGCATGTTTGTTTGCGCGCGTGTGTGTG
>VFSX01000001.1:325000-330000 GCA_016618255.1 Chlamydomonas sp. UWO 241
ACCGCGCTCACACACGCACACACACCATGGATGCCTTTGCAGCGCAGCGCGCGTCAACAGGCGCCACCGCCTCACCACACAAGCTTGCAGCTCCCCCTGCCCCCCCCCCCCCCCCACACACACACCTTGAATGCCTTTGCGGCGCAGCGCGCGTCCACAGGCACGACCGCCTCGATCACCGGGCCGCCAGCAGATGCGAGCGTGTCTGCGATCTGTAGAAGTGTGGAGTTGTGGGAGTGAGTGTTGATGTGTGGAAGTGAGTGTGGGTGTGTGGAAGTGTGGACGTGTGAGTGGGTGTGTGGACCACCAGCAGTGCGAGCGTGTTGGCGGTCTGTGGAAGTGTGAAAGTGTGGAGGTGTGGGAGTCTGTATGTGGGTGGGGAGCGCATGTGTGTGGATGTGGGATGTGGGATGTGGGTGTGTTATGTGGGAGTGAGTGGGGGTGGGAGGATAGGCAGGGGTGGCTGCGTTAGGCAGAGGACCGGCTTAAACGCATCGTACCAATCTTGTGCCCCGGCAGACAAGACGGGCTGGGCAGCCAAGCGGAACCTAACACAAGCATACACACACACACACACACACACACACACACACACATACGCACACACACACACACACACACACACACACACACACGCCCGCCTACTTAGCCACCCAGCCACCCGCCCGCCCGCCGCGCCCACCCACCCCAATCACCCAGCACCACCCAGCCACCCACCCAACCACCCACCCCACCACCACCTTGCCAATTTGCGCCCAGGCAGACAAGACGGGTGGGGCCCCAGCGGGGCCCAACATAGCATATACCCCCAACACCCCCAACCCCACCCCCCCATGCCTTGCCAATCTTGCGCCAGGCAGACAAGACGGGCTGGGCAGCCCAGCGGGTCCCAACTCACGCACCCACCACCTACCACCCACCCACCCACCCACCCACTCACCCACACCCACCCACCCACCCCGCCGCGCCCCACCCACCCAGTCTTGCGCCCAGGCAGAACAAGACGGGCTGAGCATCCCAGCGGAGCCTCACACAAGCATACCCCCCCCCCCCCCCCACACACACACACCTTGCCAATCCTGCACCCAAATGGGCTGAGCAGTCCAGCCGGGCCTTACACAAGCTTACACGCACACGCACCCACCCTCACCCACCCACCCACCCACCCACCAACCTTGCCAATCTTGCGGCCCGACAGACCAGATGGGCTGAGCATCCCAGCGGAGACCCCAGAGGCGTTTGGTGCGCCGGGGCCGCCAATTGTCGAGAGGAACGATGCCTGAGCTGCAACCTGGGTCTGCGGTAGAGCGTGTGTGTGTGTGTGTGTGTGTGTGTGTGCGTGTGTGCGTGTGCGTGCGCGTGTGTGTGTGTGTGGTCGATTGCACAGTCTTTCGGATGCCTTCGAGGCGTGTGCGCATGCGCATACGCCTTTGATTCGTGTGTGCATATGCGTGGGTGGGTGGGGCGAAGGAGCACAGGGCCGCCCATTGTCGATAGGAACGACGCCTGAGCTGCGACCTGGGTCTGCGGTGTGTGTGTGTGCGTGTGTGTGTGTGTGTGTGTATGCGTGTGTGTGCGTGTGGTCGATTGCACGGTCCTTCAGACGCCTTCGATGCGTGTGTGTGTGTGCGCATACGCCTTTGATTCGTGTTTGCGTATGCGGGGTGGGTGGGTGGGCACCGGGCCGCCCATTGTCGAGAGGAACGACGCCTGAGCTGCAACCTGGGTCTGTGGTAGTGCGTGTCAGGGCCGTACAGGGTGGTGGTGGTTGAAGTCCGGGAAACCGGAAGTGGGGTGGCGTCTGCGTCCGGGACCCCGGCTGGCCGTCCGGAAGTGTGAAAAGGGTGGACTTTTCACACTTCCCGTTTTTTTCTTTTTTTGCAGTGCCTCCGTCTCTCCCTGTCTTCATGAACCCTTCATCCATCACAAAGCCTGCTTATTCATGATGCCAATTTATATGTACAAAGCGTGCTGATTCTCAGTGTTTTTCTGTATTCGTTTGTACGGACACGTGTGTCTGCGCCCTCTGCGCACGCGTGCGTAGCCCTTCCCAGTCGTTGTCCTCATACGGGATGGCATCGTGTGCAGTCTATGACAACAGCCTGGGGGGCAAAAAAAGCTGGCTTGAGTCCACGCTCGCCCAGACGAGGTGTTGCGCATGGCGCACGCATGCGCGGCGCATGCGCATGCATGCATGCATGCAGTGGGGGCCGGGGCGCAGCCTGTCTGGAGAACCAGTGATAATTTGTGTGTTAGTCTAGATAGTGGCATGATCTGCTGCAGCAGAGCCAGGCAGGGAGGGATCTTGGCGGCGGTCACACTTGAATCAAGCAACAGTGTGACCAACCACCGCGCCTCTTCCGCATCACGGCTCTTAGCGCGCGATGCAAACTGATAAAATTCTGGTCGCGCGAGGTGCCAGGGGCCAGAGGAGAGGAGATAAGAGGGGCCGGGGGAGAAAAAAACGGACGGAGGCTAAAAATGGCGTCCGGCTTGCCCCGTCCGGCAAGCCGGACGGGGCCCTGCGGGCCCCAGCGTTGACGTCCGGAAAACCGGACGGAGCCTGCCGCGCGCGTCCGGATGGCCGCCCCTTCGGGGCGTTGGCGTCCGATCCGGACGCGCTTGAACTGCCCTGGCCGCGTGTGTGTGTGTGTGTGTGTACGTGTGCGTGTGTGTGTGTGTGTGTGTGCGCGCACGTGAAAGATAGAGCACGCCTGCAGAGCGGTTGAGATATGCAACGAATGCCTGTCTCTCCCTCTCTCCCTCTGCCAATCTCTCTTTGTCACATTCTTTCTGTCTCACAAACTCATTCCCTTGCTCTCAATATCCCTGGCTCCCTCCCTCTCTCTCTCTTTCTCTCCCTCTCTTGTTTGTGTGCACACGCTGCTGACGCAGCGCGCCCACCACCTCCGCGCACAAGCATGCCATAATACATGCGCCCCGACAGTCCGCATGCACAGAGGCAGGACCCGTACGCCATGCAAGAAGGGCCTGTGTCTGTGTCTGTGTGCTGTGTTTGAACGCACCTGTTGTGTCGCCTGCACCGCACGCAGCGCGCCCACCACCTCTGATAGCAGGTGTCCAGCAGGTGCCCAGCAGGTGCCAACATGACCCCCCAATGAGGCCCCTGACCCCCCCCCAAACAACCCCTAAAACAATACACAGGCATATTCACCTGCGGCGTTGCCTGCACCGCACACAGTGCGCCCACCACTTCTGACAGCAGGTGGCCAGCAGATGGCCAGCAGGTGCCCAGCATATGTCAATGCCCCCCCCCCCCCAAAAAAAACAAGACACACGCATATTCACCTGCTGCGTCGCCTGCACCGCACGCAGCGCGCCCACCACCTCTGATAGCAGGTGGCCGGGGAAGCGCACGCCCACGAGGCTCGTGACTGTGGTGGTGCCGGGGGCAGTCGCACCGGGCCTGCCAGCAGCGCCAGCAGCAGTACCAGCAGCGCCAGCAGCGCCAGCAGCGCCAGCAGCGCCAGCAGCGCCAGCAGCAGCGCCAGCTGCGCCAGTGGCACCAACAGCAGCGGCACCAGCAGCGACGGCAGTGCCGCCAGCAGCGACAACATATACAGCAGCGAGAGCAGCGGCAGCCCCGTAAGCAGCGCCAGCAGCAGCAGCAGCAGCACCAGCAGCGCCAGCAGCGCCAGCAGCAGCACTATCAGCAGGAGCAGCACCAGCAGCGCTGCGCTGCGAATCCGACGGGCAGGCGCCCGAGTCGGAGGGGCCCTGCGCTGAGTTGCAGGGGGCTGGCGTGCACTGCGTGGGCTGCTCCTCGCCAATCATCGGCGCCGCGCTGCTGCCCGCTTCGTGCGTCGCGCCCCCACCCGGCGCTGCCGCTGCGCCTGCTGCGAGAGCTGCGCCTGCTGCGCCTGCTGTGCCTGCTGCGCCTGCTGCGCCTGCTGCGCCTGCTGCGCCTGCTGCGCCTGCTGCGCCTGCTGCGCCTGCTGCGCCTGCTGCGCCTGCTGCTGCTGCCGCGCCCTCTGGCGCTGCGTCGCGCGTGCCCGCCTCTACGCGGATCACGCGCAGCGAGCGGTCGGTCTTGTTGAGGGAGTGCTCGTGGCGTGAGAGAACCGCCTCCAAAACGCCCCACACACGCACCTGGGCACGTGTGTGTGTGTGTGTGTGTGTGTGTGTGTGTGTCTCTGTGGGTGCTGCGCCCGCGCAGTCATCGCCGCCGCCTACGTCGACCCCCCTTCACCCATGCCGCCGCCGATTCTCGCCGCCTCTCCTCCTCCGTACGCCCTCTGTCGTCGGGCTGTCAATTCAGCAGCCAGTCGACGTATGCATCCAGGAACTCAGTCCATCCGCACTCTCTCGCACGCCCTCCACATGGCAAAAAACACGTGACGCCCTACCGCACAGATTTCCCTCCCCCCGCAGCTCTGCAGCTTCAGACAACGGAGCCCAGGTATCTCAGTGCCATCACTTCGACCGCCACGCGGCCCGAGCCAGCGCTCAACTTGAGCTACCGAGTTTCTCCAGCCGCCACCGTCCCGCCCACCGCCCACCGCCCAGTCGTTCATTCGACCCCACGCCCCACCTCAAGAGACCCACCGCTTATCCCACTGCTGCCCTGTCGACCTCCATACACCTACATGCTCGTCACATGGAGTTGCCCCTCCCCATGCGCCCCATGCGCGCACATGCACCCCATGCCCCCCCCCCCCATGCTACCAGCGCCTATGTATGCGCCATGTGGCCGGGCCACAGTGTGGCTCCCTCCTCTCTCCCTCTCCTCCCTCCCTTCTCCTGTCTTCCACCCCTCCATCCCCACTGCACCCCACCCCATCCTGTGCCCCCCGCCCCTCCTAACCCTCCCCGCCCTCACCCTCTCCCTCCGACTACCCTCCCGCTGCCTCCCTCCCACTGCCTCCCACTTGCACGACTGTTCGGACACGACTTCGTTCTATGCCGGCGGCGCCATCACCTTCTTCCGGCTCACGCCGGTGACTTTTGCGCCCACTCCGTCACGTTTTACGCCCTCCGCA
>VFSX01000001.1:332500-342500 GCA_016618255.1 Chlamydomonas sp. UWO 241
TGCTGTTGTTCCTGGGCGGGTGGTTGGAAGGAGGAGGGCAGAGGTGGGGTGCAGTGGGCGCTTGACCTTGCGGAATCCGCTGTGCGTACTGCCGGCGGCAGTCTGTGGGGCGGAGAGAGAGAACACCGCGCAAGGTCGAATACGCTGCCTGTTAGGTGCGCCACCCACGACTGTGAAAGCCAACAACAGCAACAGCAACAGCAACAGGAACAGCAACAGCAACAGCAACAACAGCAACAACAACATCATCAGCAGCAACAACAACGACAACAACATCAACAACATCAGCAGTAGCAACAACAACAGACCCCCCGAACCTCGTGTGCAGGCCTCCACACCGCGTCCAGAAACCAACAAGATCCTTCACCTTAGCCCCGCCCTGCCCCTTGATAACGGAAACCGCAACAGTAGCGTCGCCTCTCAAACAGTCACATCTGCCTCTGATTCTGAGTTGACATCGTTATCATTGTACGGGTGCAACGTTTTTAACCACATTTCGGATCATGGCACGAAGGCTGTGGCTGGACGACTGGGGCTTGGGGGGGGCTCTTCGGACAGCTTGCAATCCAGGCTATCTGCTGGTGGTCTTGTATTGTTCAAATTCAAATCCTGGTGGTTACAGTGGGCGCCAAAACTTTAGAAGAGCCCGAACCAACGGGAGAACGCACCTCGTGCGCCAGCCTCCGCGCCGCGTCCTCGAAAGACACGCCCCGGTCGACGGCGAAGATGTTGGCAGTGGTCTGCGGGTGGGGAGGTGGGTGATTGGTGGGCGTAGGGAGAGAACGAGTAAGTAGAGAGAGGGAGAGCGAGGGTGGAGATGGTGCTGAGGGAGAGAGGGAGAGAGTGGGAAAAAGTGGGATGTGAAAGGGCAAAGATGTTGGCCGTGGTCTGCGGTTGGGGAGATGGGCTATTGGTGGGGGGCGCATGGAGAGAACGAGTCAGTAGAGAGGGGGAGAGATGGGGGTGCGGAAAGAGAGGGAGAGAGAGAGGGAAGAGAGTGGGAAGCGAGAGGGCAAAGATATTGGCCGTGGTCTGTGGCCGGGGAGGTGGGTGATTTGTGAGCGCAGGGGGGAAACGAGTCTGTAGAGAGGAGAGAGGGGGTTGCGGAGGGAAAGGGGGAGAAGGAGCAGAGGGAGTGGGAAAGAGTGGAAAGCGAGAGGGCGAGAGGGATAGACGAAAAGAGCGAGAGCGAGCGAGAGGGGGCGAGAGGGAGAAAGAGGGAGCGATGGGGAGCGAGGGGGGGTGAGAGGGCGCGAGAGGGAGCAACAGGGGGCGAGAGGGGGGGGAGAGGGAGCAAGAGGGAACAAGAGAAGCGAGAGGGAGAGCGATGGAGCGAGAGGGAGCAAGAGGGAGCGAGAGGGAGAGAAGGAGAAACCCAACCCGCAGCCCGGTGACTGGGTCTTTCCAAAGCTGGTGCGTACGTTAAGCCTGCCCCCCTCCACCCTGCACCTACAAAACTCCTACACTAGCTTAGCTATTAGTCTAAGCTCCTCACCCGCAGCCCGGTCACTGGGTCCTTCCACAGCTGGTGCGTCGAGATGAGCGCCACGTCGCGGCCGGCGAGGTCCGAGAGGCCCTGCACGGGAGTGGGGGGATGGTGTGTGGTGGTCGATTTTACAGTCTTGTTGGACGCCTTTAATGGCGTATTAGACTTGTGCTTGCGCACTCAATCCCTGAGGCAGGCAGATACGATCACCCGCACTAGTCCACTCAGTGGATACACATTGACTGTGTCCATCCCACTAGCTCTAGTACATCTGGTCGCGCCATGCGTCTCAGTTCGGGCAGCCAGCCTGGCCACCCTCCCCCTCCTCCGTTCATCATGTGGCGCACGCCCGACATGCCGCCAGCCTCCATGCATGGCGCTTGCGCTGCGAGGGCGCTTGCTGCCAGTGCACCTCCGTCGTCATGTGTCTCATGCAAGTAAGATTCGCCCTGCATGGAGACCCTCCATGCAGGTCACTGAAGTGCCCCGCGATTCGTGCCGTAGCTGCAGTCCGTAGGCCGAAGCCGTCGCCGCAGCCGATGTCAGTAGCCGTGGCCGTAGCCGTGGCCGATGCAGATGCAGATGCCCAGAGGGCGGACGTGTAGCCGATGCGATGTGAGTGCAGATGCAGGGTGTCCCTGGCCGTAGCCGAAGCCTTAGCCGATGTCAATCAATAGCCGATGCCCATAGCCGGTGCCCTGGCTGTAGCGTAGCTGCAGCCTCTGCCCGGTGCCGGTGCCCGTGGCTGCATGGGGGTACCGACGATGGCGGCGCCGACTTCTGCCAGCAGCCTGCCCTCCGTCCCCGCATGCCTCGCAGTTGCCTGCCTTATGACGCCGTGTCTCAAACAGCCACTAGCGCTCTGGATCAGGGCAAATCGGCGACATAGCCGATTTTCCAAAACCCAGAGTCGCTCACGCTGCAGCAGCACCCTGTCAGCCCAGTTGGTCCGCCATTGGCGGCGTCGGGGCGGGAGCCCCCGACGATTTTGACACCACTTGAAGTTTTGTGTGTGTAAAAAGTGTGTCTGGGAGTGGGGGGGCTGAGTGTGGGGTAGGCAAGGCCCTGCGCGGGAGTGGGGGGGGTGGGGCATGAGTAAAAAGTGTGTCTGGGAGCCTGGGAGTGTGTGGGGCTAAGTGTGGGGTATGCAGAAGAGGCGGCCTCTGCGTGCACAACAACGCGCGAGTGTCACATGCTGTTCCCACACAGCTCATACCTATAGTAGTGTGTCGCCCAAACCAGTTAGATACGCCCATTGCGTCTCCCAAGTCAGTCTATGACTGCAACCTGCAACAAATCCCGGCACTCGATCGTCTACAGACCCAGAGTGCTACAGCGAGGTTGATTCGGCCCCGAGGGCCCAACTGTGACGCCCCCAAAAAACTTACCTATACCCGACACCCTACCCTACCTGACCCCTACCCTACCCTAGCCTACCCGACACCCGACTCGACACCCGATCCTTACCCCAACCCTTACCCCTACCCTTACCCCTACCCCTACCCTTACCTCTACCCTTACCCTTACCCCTACCCTTACCCTTACCCTTACCCTTACCCCTACCCTTACCCCCACCCCTATCTTACCCCTACCCCTACCCCTACCCTACCCTACCCCGCTACCCCTTACCCCTACCCACCTACCCCTACCCTACCCTACCCCACCCTACCCCCTATACCCCACCTACCCACCTACCCCACCCTACCCCACGCCTACCCTACCCTACCTACCCTACCCTACCCTACCCTACCCTACCCTACCCTACCCTACCCTACCCTACCCTATCCTACCCTACCCTACCCTACCCTACCCTACCCTACCCTACCCTACCCTTCCCTTCCCTACCCTACCCTACCCTACCCTACCCTACCCTACCCTACCCTACCCTACCCTACCCTACCCTACCCTACCCTACCCTACCCCCTACCCTACCCTACCCTACCCTACCCTACCCTACCCTACCCTACCCTACCCTACCCTACCCTACCCTTACCCCTACCCTCACCCCTACCCTTACCACTACCCCTACCCTTACCCAACACCCTTACCCGACTACCCAACAGCCGTTATCCATAACTGACCCACCTCGGAGTACTTGCCCTCTGCACGCGCAAGCTTGATCTCAGCGATGAGCACGGTGGAGAAGTAGGCAAAGAGGAGGTTCTGCGATTGGTGCGGGAGAGAGAGTGTGAGAGTCAGAGATTGAGAATGAGTGAGAGGGGCCGTGAGTGACTGCTTGATTGCGGCGATGAGCACGGTGGAGCAGTATGCGAAGGGAAGGTTCTGCGATTGGTGTGGGAGGGATTGTAAGAGTGTGAGAGATTGAGAATGAGTGAGAGGGTGAGTGAGTGAGTGACTGCTTTATATCGGCCATGAGCACGGCGGAGAAGTGAGCGAAGAGCAGGTTCTGAGAATGGTGAGCGAGAGAGTGAGAGTGAGAAAGACAGATAGAGAGAGAGAGAGAGTTGGAGAGGGCGTGCCAGTCACTGAGTGGGAGAGAGTGGGAGAGGGAGGGAGAGAGGGAGGGAGAGGGTGAGAGAAAGAGAGCGAAATATAGCGGGAGAGAGAAGGGTGGGGAGGGGGGGAGGGGGAGGGGGAGCGAGTGTGACCCGGACAAGGTGTGCGTGGGGCACGCGCAAGCTGTTTAAGCACAAAATCCTCACGCCCCAAACTCGCACCTGGTCCAGGAGCGGCAGTCCCAGGATGCGGTTGAGGAAGCGGCGCACATCGCCCCCTTCCTTTCCTGACTCCTTGGACGATGTGGCCTTTTCTTCAACCTGTGTGTGTGTGTGTGTGTGTGTATGTGTGTGCGTTTCAGGGACATAAAGAGAGAGGGAGAGGGAGAAAAGGAAGACAGGGAGATAGAGGCAGAGAGAAACCCACCGTGTCTTTTTCTTCTTGTCCCCCAAGCCGACGCCCATGACTTCGCAGTGCTCGCGCATGCATGCCTAACCGCCCGCCACCCCACCAGTACCACCATCTAACACAAACACTTGGTGTGAGAGAGAGAAAGAGAGACAACAGAGACAGGGAGTGAGAGGGAGAGAGGGAGTCAGAGACAGAGAGGGAGGCAGAGAGAAACCCACCGCCGTGTCTTCCTGCTTGTCCCCCAAGCCAACGCCCATGACCTCGCAGTGTTCGCTCATGCATGCCTAACCCTTACCGCCCACCACCACACCAGCACCACCCTCCAGCGCACACTTGGGTGCGAGAGAGGGAGAGAGAGAGATGACACAACAGGGACAGAGAGGGACACAACAGTGACAGAGAAGGAGAGAGACACAACAGGGAGCGTAAAAGTAAGAGGGAGAGAGAGAGGGAGAGAGCATGGGAGAGAGAGAGGGAGAGAGAGGCAGAGATGAACCCACCACTGTGTCCTTCTTCTTGTCTCCCAGCCCACGCCCATGACCTCACAGTGCTTGCGCATGCATGCCCAACCGCCCGCCACCCCACCAGTACCACCGTCTAACACACATACTTGGTGTGAAAAAGAGAGGAAGAGAGACAAATGAGACAGGGAGTGAGAGGGAGAAAGAGAGGGAGAGAGAGACAACAGAGAAAGAGAGTGAGAGGGAGGAAGAGAGGGAGAGAGAAACAACTGAGAAAGAGAGGGAGGGGGAGAAAGAGAGGGAGAGGGAGAAGGAGGCAGAGAAAGAGAGGGAGAGGGAGAAAGAGAGGGAGAGGAGGCAGAGAAAGAGAGTGTGAGAGAGAGAGAGAGGCAGAGAGAGACAACAGAGAGAGAAAGAGAGAGAGAGAGAGAAAGGGAGGGAGAAAGAGAGAGAGAGGGAGAAAGAGACAGAGGGACACACCCACCGCCGTGTCCTTCTTCTTGTCCCCCAGCCCAACGCCCATGACCTCGCAGTGCTCGCGCATGCCCAGAGGACACCACAAAATGCACAAAGCACTCGTCATGAAAGGCTGGATGCAAGACACACCCGTCCCTCGCCCTCTCCCTCCCTCCCTCCCTCCCTCCCCCACACCCACCGCCGTGTCCTTCTTCTTATCTCCCAGCCCAACGCCCATGACCTCGCAGTGCTCGCGCAGGCTCGCGTGCATCCGTGTGATGTGCGCCGATCGCAGGGTCTCGTCATCAAATTCGTAGAGCTTTGCGTTGGGGTGGTCCCTGCGTGTGCGTGTGTGTGTGTGTGTGTGTGTTTGTGTGTGGGGGGGGACATGTGTGTGTGTGTGTGCATGTGCGTGTGCGTGTGTGTGTCATCGGCGAGTGTGTCTGCGTGTTTTCTTGGGTTGTGCGCAGATCGCAGGGTCTCGCCGTCAAACTTGTAGAGCTTGGCGTCGGGTGGTCCCTGATTGTATGTGTGTGTGGGGGGGGATGCATGTGCGTTTGTGTGTGTGTGGCAATGGGGGGGGGGCATGTGCGTGTGTGTGTGTGTGAGGGTCTCAGTTATGAAACTTGCAGAGCTTTGCGTCGGGGTGGTCCCTGCGTGCGTGTGTTTGCATGGGCGTGTGTGTGTAGGGGGGGGACGCGTGTGCGTGTGTGTGTGTGCATGTCGTCAGAGTGTGTGTGTGTGTGTGCGTGAGCGTTGGCTTGTGTTTGTGTGTGGGGGGACGTGTGCGTGCGTGTGTGTGTGTGTTTGTGTGTGTGTGTGTGTTTTTGTGTGTGTGTTTGTGCGTGTGCGTGTCATCATCGAGTGTGCGTGCGTGCATGCTTGAGATGTGCGCTGGTCGCAGGGTCATCAAACTTGTAGAGCTTCGCGTCGGGGTGGTCCCTGCGTGCGTGTGTGTGTGTGTGTGTGTGTGTGTGTGTGTGCGCGCACATGCCTGTCACCAGCCAGTGGGTGCACCACTACAGGTCAACGATGACGGCGTCGGCGTGGGAGATTCCAGAACAATCGCATCGTACGCGAAAGACCCGGAAATACATGACAAACACCCTCCCACACAAGTGTGGACGCACCAGTACAGGTCCTCCAGCCGCAGGCCTGACGGCAGCGTAGGGGACTCCAGAATAATCGCAATGTACGAAGAAAACAAAAAAATGGCACACACAAATCACACATGTGTGTACGCACCGGTACAGGTCCTCCAGCCGCACACCCGACGGCAGCGTGGGGGACTCCAGAATAATCGCATCGTACATGCGGCGCAGCGACTTGCGCCCCAGGGGCGTGTCCACATTGCTGGCGCTGCGGGCAGGCAGGCACACACGCGGGTAAATGTTGAGCTGAGAAAATACAGGGATTCAGATGATAGCCAGATGATAGCCAGATGATGGCTGGTCAGATCGACTGCGCAAGGAGCAGTCAGTCAGTCAGTGACTACCAAGCACACAGCAAGCACCTGGTCGTCTGGTCGACAAACACCAGCCACCGAGCCACCAAAACAGACAGCAAGAAGTGCAGTGTCGTGCGGCCCAGGGGATTGAAAGTTGCTGGCGCTGCCGGCACGAAGACACGCATGCGGGCATGTACCGGGATCAAGTGATGCCCTCACTGTGAGGGTTACTAAGGGTAAAGGGTACAGGGCCAGATGAGAGCTGGTCGGACCAATCGAACAAGAAAAACATGCGCTGATCACAAAGAAAACAGCGAAAATCACAGCGACTCGCGCCCCAGGGGCGTGTCCACATCGCTGGCGCTTCGGGCAGGCAGGCACACACGTGGGTAAATGTTGAGCTGAGAAAATACAGGGGTTCAGATGATAGCCAGATGATAGCCAGATGATGGCTGGTCAGATCGACTGCTCAAGGAGCAGTCACCAAGCACACAGCAAGCAGCACAACGCGCAGCGAGCAGTGGCCAAGGGCCGTGTCGATGTTGCTGGCGCTGCGGGCATGCAGCAAGCACGCGGGCAAATACAGGGGTTCAGATGAAAGCCACATGATGGCTGGTCAGATCGACTGCGCAAGGAGCAGTCACCAAGCACAAGGCAAGCAGCAAACCGCGCAACGCGCATGCGGCTCAGGGACGTGTCCACGTTGCTGGCACTGCGGGCAGGCAGACACACGCGAGAAAATACAGGCAGATCAGAGCAAGCCAGATCAGAGAAGGCCAGATCAGAGCAGACCAGATCAGAGGAGGCTGGATTTCATAGTGTGGGGGGGATCCAGAATAATCGCATCGAACATGCGGCGCAGCGACTTGCGCCCCAGGGGCGTGTCCACGTTGCTGGCGCTGCGGGCAGGCAATGCAGTGCTTTAGTTAGGGTCGACAGCTTAGGGTTCGGGGTCAGGGCTGCTCAGATCAGCTACAGAACAGGGGGGCAAAAAAAGGGCAGAGTCGTGGGCAAAGATACACACGAGCATACGCACATACAGGCAGATCAGAGCTGGCTCAGCGATTTTGCTGTAGCCATGTGCGTGTGTGACCGAGACAAGATCATTCGAGCATACGACGGCCTGACCTGCACTTGGCCGGGGCTCACAGGAGAGCAACATAGATAGGAGGCCACATCAGATCAGGCTACATCAGAGCAGAGTAGGCCACGTCAGGGGGAATGCACACATCCGAGCAGGCTAACCTGCAGTCAATGCCAGACACAGCACGCCCTGAAGGACTGCAGCCGGCGGCCCTACTCAACCCAAAGCCCGTAGCCCTAGCAGGGATTCTCATTCGTCGCTCTCTCTCTCTTTCTCTCTCTCCAGCTCTCGCACCTGAGGTCCACGCCGGACGCGGCGCGCCGGTCGCCACGCGTGAGCGCCCCGAGGGACTGCAGCCGGCGCGCGACCGCTGCGACGAAGCGCTTCTCACCGCCGACCTGTATGGTGTTCAGGGCGGGGGGGTTGTGATCTTCCAAACTCACGCATAGCCTTTGCAGGGAACTGCTAAAGGCCTGACTTCATTCGGGTTTTGTGCCTTTGCGGGAAGGTCTTAGATTTTATTTTGCAGGCAGGCACCAGACGCACTGCAGTCGTGATGAGCTTGTAGACATGACCCGTGACTTGGTTGGAGCGCTGCTTCCTCCCCTCCACAGCTGCCAGGCATCCCTGCCAACCTCAGGCCCAAGCAGGCAGGCAGATAGGCAGGCCAAAGCAGGCAGGCAGGCAGGCAGGCAGGCAGGCAGGCAGGCAGGCAGGCAGGCAGGCAGGCAGGCAGGCAGGCAGGCAGGCAGGCAGGCAGGCAGGCAGGCAGGCAGGCAGGCAGGCAGGCAGGCAGGCAGGCAGGCAGGCAGGCAGAATCCTACACCCACCGCCGTCGTGATGAGCTTGTAGACCGGACCCGTGACTTGGTTGGAGCGCTGCGCCCTCCCCTCCACAGCTGCCAGGCACCCCTACCAACCCCACCCACCCCGAATCCCTTATTCTTGAATGTGCGCCTGTATAGGCAGGCTCAAGCAGGCAGGCAGGCAGGCAGGCCCCAGACGCACCGCCGTGGTGATGAGCTTGTAGACCCGTGACCCCATTGGAGCGCTGCGTCCTCCCCTCCACAGCTGCCAGGCACCCCTACCAACCCCGCCCACCCCAAATCCTGTATTCCTGTTCAAATGTGCGCCTGTTTAGGCGGGCTCAAGCATGCAGGCAGGCATCAGACGCACCACAGTCGTGATGAGCTTGTAGACCGGACCCGTGACCTGGTTGGATCGGTGCGTGCGCCCCAGCTGCTGGATGGCCTTGTCGGCGCTCCACGGGAGCTCGATCGTTCTGGAATAAGGGTTGATTTGGGGGGGGAGGGGGGGAGAGGGTCAGGGTTCAGGGTCAAGATTGAAGAGCTTAGGGGTAGGGTCCCCAACCCTGGGCCGCAAACCCCAAACCCCAAACCCTCGAACCACGGCCGTGAAGACCAGATACCGTAGTGCCGCTTTGCCTTCCCGAACAAAACATTCCGAGGACGTGCCGGCAACGTGCTGAAAAGGTCGACTTCTAAAAAATGTTGCCTAAACAGGAAAACAAAATAACGCCAAAAGTGGCGTCAAAACGGGGAAAAATGATAAAATACCCGTGGCAAGGCATCCAAATTATTACAATCACCCCCTTGAAAAATTGTGGCAAGGCAAAGTGGTGGTAGTACAAAGGTACTACGGTACACTCACAGGTGGTGGCGGCGCCGCCGGTTCTTTGCGCCCATGGACGCGTGCAGGCTGATGCCAGTGGATGCGGCGTCACTGCGTGTGTGTGTGTGTGTGCGTGTGTGTGTGTGCGTGTGTGTGTGTGTGTGTGTGTGTGTATGTGTGTGTGCGTGTGTGTGTGTGCGCGTGTGTGTGTGCGCGCACATGTGCGTGTGTGTGTGTGTGTGTCAGGGCCGTACAGGGGGGGGGAGGGGGGGGGTTGATGTCCGGGAAACCGGATGTGGGGTGGCGTCTGCGTCCGAGACCCCGGACGCGTGTCTGGCTGGCCGTCCGGAAGTGTGACAAGGGTGGACTTTTCACACTTTCCGTTTTTTTCTTTTTTTGCAGTGCCTCTGTCTCTCCCTGTGTTCATGAACCCTTCGACCATCACAAAGCCTGCTTATTCATGATGCCAATTTATATGTACAAAGCGTGCTGATTCTCAGTGTTTTTCTGTATTCGTTTGTACGGACACGTGTGTCTGCGCCCTCTGCGCACGCGTGCGTAGCCCTT
>VFSX01000001.1:345000-377500 GCA_016618255.1 Chlamydomonas sp. UWO 241
TGGACGTCTGGGTCAGGGTCCTCCGGCACCATGCCGTCGGGCCCAGCCTGCGTGCATTCAAGCGATAGATCAACAGCTGCAGTCGATTGGCAGGGCCCAGCGCGACCAGCGGCACCGCCTTGACGCCGTCAGTAAGGATTCATTGAATGGAGATGGGCACTTTCTACTAATCAATGGTATGATCACCGCTATATACGGGCTGATGCGGGCCGCACCTGTGGAGCAGGGCCCAGCGCGTCCAGCGGCACCGATGGGAAGTAGTTGTCGACGAAGCGGTGGAGCATCTCCTGCACACGAGGCAGGCACGCAGGGCGTTGGAGGACTGGTACAGGCTGGTGGTTACACGCGTGGCGCTGGGCGTCCATGAGGCGGTGGGGCATCTCCTGTGCATGAGGCAAGCGCACAGGGGGGGCACACACGGCAGGCGCGTAGCAATGGTATGAGGGTGTTGACGGAGTCTGGTGGCCACATGCGTGGGGCTGGGCCTCAACAAAATGGTTGGGCGTCTCCTGCACCCGAGGCAGGCACACAGGGGGGGGGGGGGGGGGAGCGTGTTGGAGGACTGGCAGAGGCTGGTGGCCACACGCGTGGGGCTGGGTGCCCACAAAGCGGTGGGGCACCTCCTATACATGAGGCAGGCACACAGGGGAGGTTCTGGGCGTGTTGGAGCACTGGCAGCTGCTGGTGGTCACACGCGTGGGGCTGGGCCTCCACAACGCGGTGGAGACCTCCCGCGCATGCGACGGGCACACAGGAAGCGCGTGATGACCGGTGAGGGTGTGGGGTGTTGGTCGCATGCGTGGGGCTGGTGAGAAGTCGTCGACGGAGCGGTGGGGCGCCTCCTGCGCAGAGGAACAAACAGACAGCAGGGCCTTGAGGGAAGGGAGACACAAGAGACAGAAACACCGTGCGGCATGAGACAGACACACCGTGACGCTGGATTGAACAGTCTGCGTGGCACCAGCAATGAGACCTGTGTCGGTCTCTAGGGCCACTGCGAATGGAGGAGAACACGAGAGACGGAGACATCGTGCGGCATGAGACAGAAACACCATGGTGATGGATGTATTGCACAGTCTGTGTGACACCAGTTATGAGACCTGTATCTGCACTAGCACCGCTGCTGCGGGAGGAGAAACACCAGAGACAGAAACACCATGCGGCATGAGACAGACACACAGTGGTGATGTTTTTCACTGCTCCTACCACCCACCTTCTGGGGGTTTTCTATTGGATCACATATGGATAGAAAACACAAGTTTCTGTTGTTGCTGAGATTCACAAGTGTGAAGGAGAAGTACAGAACTAAGAGCTGTGCTTGGCACCAAGCTTGTATTCTGTCAGCTTGGTTCGCTGGAACCGCTCCAATTCTCAATCCTTTTGTGGTTCGGAGGTTTTCTCTCAAAGCCATGCCACCCACGCACCCTTCTCAGTTGTATTTTGGAGAGCAAGCTAGATCACGGTCTGGCCGCTTGACACTGGTTGTGGGCAGTGATATCACAAGCCCTTTTCGGCATGGTCACTGTCTGCGGCCGGTGGAGGCCAGACTCTGCCCGAGCCGTGACCTCCGTGGTCACGCGTGACTGTAAGGACAAACTGAACACCATGAAGACAGCTGAGACAGAAACACCCAACTAATACAACTTCCACCACACACCATTACCCTGAGCACCGTTCTCGCCCACCTTTGTGGGGCTCACGAAACCAGGGAGCGAGTCGCCCGGCTTGAGCAGCAGCGCGTCAGACGCAGCCTCGCCTGTGCTCTGCAGGCCATCTTCCACCCACCCGCCGCTGCACACCACAACCACCCCGACCAACGTTTCCCCCCCCACCTTTGTGGGGCTCACGAAACCAGGGAGCGAGTCGCCCGGCTTGAGCAGCAGCGCGTCAGACGCAGCCTCGCCTGTGCTCTGCAGGCCATCTTCCACCCACCCGCCGCTGCACACCACAACCACCCCGACCAACGTTTCCCCCCCCACCTTTGTGGGGCTCACGAAACCAGGGAGCGAGTCGCCCGGCTTGAGCAGCAGCGCGTCGGACGCTGCCTCGCCTGTGCTCTGCAGGCCAATCACCACGCACGCGCCGGCCTCCAGCGCTGACTTGGCCTCCTCGACCACCTTGGCGACCTGCGGATTTTATAGGTTGTGGAAGATGGATATTTCAGTCTGTGTGACACCAGTCATGATATGTGAGACCTGTGTCGGCTCTAGCGCCCGACACAGATCACAGGTGGACAGGTGACGGGTGACAGGCGGACAGGTGACAGGTGGACAGTGGTTCCGCTTAGGATTGGATCTTGGGGAAATTATGCCCCCTCCCCATCAAGCCCACTTTCTCAATCTCCCCCCGCTGGAGGCAATTTTTTTTGTCAGAATTCGCACGACCTCGCTCTGCAGCTCCGGTCCGAATCGGCTGGTCTCACCCCGCAAGTGTTGCAAACGTTTGCGGGGTGCAGTGCCTAACAGAAACACATCTTGTGGAGGTGTTGTGGTTGGTTCGGGGGTTCCACAGCCGGACAAAATCCGGCTGTGGGGCAATTAACAAAAACAGTCTTGAAACGAAAATCACTGCTCGTGGTTGTGGAAGTTCGGGGTGTGCAGAGGTCTGCACGCATGCACACGCGTTTTGCAGTTTGCATCGAGGCTCTGTAGGCCGGTCAAGGAGGAAGGGCTCGCTACCTCACACACCTCCAAGCTCACGCACAGCAGCTTGAAGGCGCGCTGCAGGCTCGACCAGAACATGCGCCCCCGCTCCACGCAAGTACTGGATCGAATGACACCAACCCCCCCCCCCCCAAAAAAAACAAAAAAAAACAGCAGCACCTTCATGCTCACGCACAGCAGCTTGAAGAAGCGCTGCTGGCTCGACCAGAACATGCGCCATACGTCGCCGCTGCTCCTGCCCTTGCCCCCTCCTCCGCCGCTCCCGCCTGCACCGTCGCCTCCGCCGCCGTCGTCGAAACCTCCGGCGTCGCCTGCGTCGTCGCCACCTGCGCACACACACACAAACACACGGCAGCACGCTTCAACTAAAACTGCGCCATGCACCTCTACAAATTCCACGATCGCGGCGGTCTGGCAGAGGGGTCGCCACCTGCGCACACACGCGGCAGCACACTTGATAATACAACTGCGCCACGCACCGCTACCACCTGCACGGTCTGGCAGAGAAGTCGTCACTAACGCCCACACTCGGCAACACACCCCACCGCAGCTCAACTGACTGCACGATCTATCGCACGTGTTCAGATTGCGTTGGGATGAGGTTGATACGGATGCAGTGAGGCCTCCCAGGCACCCTAGTTCTGGGAGGTGATATGCGAGGGAGCAATGTTGAGGGCGCTTATTTTTTTGAATTGAGGTTGATACGACAGCAGTGAGGCCTTTCAGGCATCCTAGTTCTGGGACGTGATACGCGAGGGAGCAATCTCGAGGGCGTTATTTTCGTTGAGATGAGGTTGATACGACAGCAGTGAGGCCCTTCAGGCATCCTAGTTTGGGGAGGTGCTGTACGAGGGAGCAATCTCGAGGGCAAGCACATGCGGTCAAAATACCTCACAAGCCTCGTGTCAAACCTAATTCCCTCACCTGGAGCCGCCTTGGCAAACTGTAGCAGAGGCTGCGAGCCCTCTCCCACACATTCTCTTGCTGTCTCTCTCTCTCTCTCTATCTCTCGCTCTCCCTCTCCCTCCTTCTCTCCTTGTCTACCTCCCTCTGTCTCTCTCTCTCACTCCTTCTCCTGCTCTACCTCTATCTCTCTGTCGCTCTCTGTCTCTCTCTCCGTCTCCCTCTCTCGCTCTCCCTCTCTCGCCCCCTCTCTCTCTTTCTTTATCTCTGCCTCTCTCTCCCTGTCTGTTGACGCCCACCTGGCGCCGCCTTCGTAAATTGCAGCAGAGGCTCCGCGGCCTCGAGCATGCGGCGCAGCTTGCTCCAGAACGCCACAGCTTCGTCGTACATCGCAGACTGTGGTTGGCGGGCACGGGTTTGGGTGTTTTAGTGCCCTCAACTGGCGGAAGCGGGAACAACTGACAGACACAGCAGCAGCAGCAGCAGCGACGAGCAGTTGCAGCAGCAGCAGCAGCACCTGCAGCAAATTACAGCAGCAGCAGCAACAGCAACAGCAGCACCAGCACCAGCAACAACTTGCACCAGAAACAACTAACAGAGGCAGCAGCAGCAGCAGCAACATGACCAGAGCGAGTACCAGCACCAGCACCAGAATTGCATGCCCACACGCACCTGCTCCGGCCCAAGTGCCGCCTCGACCTCTGTGAACTCCGCGTCCTTGAAGCTCAGCCCGCGCGCGAGGTACTTGCCTTCGGCCTGCGTGTTTTCAGAGTTTGGTTTTGTTGGACAAATCGGTTTCGTTGGTCAAATAATAGGCCCCTTCTTTAATGGGGTCTAGACCGAGGCAGGCTTTGGTTGAATGATGATGATGATGGATTTTATGGTCGTGTGTGACACACCTTCAGGCAGCGTATTCGGCCTTGCTCGGTGTACAGCGCCCGAGCGCTACAGACAGGCGGCTGGCTTCTGGTGGTGGGGGGCTAGTGCTCAGAATCACACTCTGTAAACTGTAAAATCCGTCATAAACATCACCTTCATCTCCATCGCCAGCATCTCCATGAACGACACGCCGCGCTTCTTCATCGAGTCGAGGAACGCGTCGAAGTCGGTGAACGCGGTCGACGGGCCCCACAGCCCCATGCGCGCCATGTACGCCTGCGTGTGTACCGTCAGGCAGGTTGTCGTTTTCAGGTTTTTGACCAGGGTTGAGTAAAAGCCTCCCTAGGGGCTTCATCGAGTAGAGGAGTGTGAGTCGGAGCCCGCGGTCGACGGGCCCCCGAGCCCCATGCGCGCCATGTACGCCTGCATGCCAGGGGGGGGTTCAGGGCTGACTTGGGGATTGATTTGGTTTCGGGCACAGTAACAGGTACTCAGTGGACTCCTGAATGGCGCCACACCCCCATGCGCGCCATGTACACCGCGTGCGTCCAGCAGGCTTTCGTTTTCAGTTTTTTTTTACCAGGGCTTTCTACACAGGGCCTACCTAGGAGGCTCCCTAAGGGGTTTCTTCATGGAGTCGAGGAACGCGTCGAAACCGGCCAATGCGGTCGACGCGCCATGGCCGCTTGCGTGCCAGGGGGGGTTCAGGATTGGTTGCATGATTGGTTTCAGGGGTGCCCCCATATGCTTGGGATAGCGACTGACAGGGCGGTTGACAGGCCCCACAGCCCCATGCGCGCCATGCACGCCTGCGAGCCGGGCGGGGGGGGGGGGCACGATTGGCTGCATGATTGGTTTCAGGGTTACCCCCATGCTTGGGTAAGCGGTTGACAGGGCGGTCGACAGGCCCCACAGCTCCATGCGCGCCATGTACACCTGCGTGCCAGGGGGGGTCAGGATTGGTTGCATGATTGGTTTCAGGGTTGCCCCCATATGCTTGGTCGAAGGTCCCCACCGCCCCACGCGCGCCATGCAAGCCTGCGTACCAGGAGGGGGGGAGGGTTCACGATTGGTTGCATGATTGGTTTCAGGGTTACCCACATGCTTGGGTTGCGGCTGACAGGGCGGTTGACAGGCCCCACCGCCCCATGCGTGCCGTATAGATATCCAAGTGTATCAAAATGTCACAAAGCCTATGAATGCAACATGCTTATGAGGGGGTTTCCAGCAAGGATCTCACCATTTTTGCGGCCTCTGAAACGCCCATCGCGCTGCAGTAAAGCACGCGTGCCCTAGGGAGGTGTACTATAGAGCACACGCTAGGTGGCCCTGCGTTTAGGGAATTTCGAGGATGTTGAAACTACTAAAATAGGGCGTTGAAACTACTGAAATAGAAGCCGCCCTTAGGATCTCACCATGTTAGCGACCTCGGACACGCCCGTCGCACTGCAGTAGAGCACGCGTGCCTTGGGGAGGCAGCGCTGGAGCTCAATCACAGCAGCTGCCATCTGTGTGTGTGTGTGTGTGCGTGTGTGTTCCTGTGTGTGTGTAAGCGCGTGTGTGTGCGTACGCATGGAGGGAGAATGCTACGCGTGACAAACACCTCGCCTCAAGTGGAAAACAATCGAGGTCCACCAACCTTGGTGCCCCCCCTGCCTCTTCAGCAAAGTTCTTGGCCGTGCGGCACTCGCCATCGTATTCCGTTTGAATCACCGCCACACGTGCACACAGAACACATGCACGTGTGCATGCACACGCACACGCAAACACAGCCGCACATGCTCACGCACGCCCCTTTCCAGCATAGTTGGGCCGACCCTGGACTCACGCGCTTTTCAACAGAGTTGGGCCGACCCTGGACTTGCGCGCTTTTGAGCAGACTTGGGCCGACCCTGGACTCGCGCGCTTTTCAACACAGTTGGGCCGACCCTGGACTCGCGCGCTTTTCAACAGATTTGGGCCGACCCTGGACTCGCGCGCTTTTCAACAGAGTTGGGCCGACCCTGGACTCGCGCGCTTTTCAACAGAGTTGGGCCGACCCTGGACTTTCGCGCTTTTTAACAGAGTTGGGCCACTACTGTGACCCTGAGGAAGGTCCTCTCCTATATGCTCCTTGCCAGACCGGTCTCTCAGAGACCGCTGTTTGGGGTAGTCTAGCCGGCAGGAGCGGTAGTCTATCGGCCGGGAGCCGGCGGTACTCTAGTACTTAAGTGTGCTGGAGTATCGGCGAGTGTCTCTAGTAGAAGAGTAGCCTGCTTAGCTGGAAACCCCGTGTTACTGTAACTGTGGGCCGACCCTGGACTCGCGCACTTTTCAACAGAGTTGGGCCGACCCTGGACTCGCGCTTCTTTTAACAGAGTTGGGCCGACCCTGGAATCGCACGCTTTTCAACAGAGTTTGGCCGACCTTGAACTGGCGCGCTTTTCAACAGAATTGGGCCGACCCTGGACTCGCGCGCTTTTTCAACACAGTTGGGCCGAAACAGGACTCGCGTGCTTTTTGCAGTGTTTGGCCAACCCCGGACTCGCGTGTTTTTCAACAGAGTTGGGCCAACCCTGACCTGGCGCGCTTTTCAACAGAGTTGGGCCAACCGTGGACTCGCGCGCTTTTCAACACAGTTGGGCCGACCCTGGACTCGCGCGCTTTTTGCAGTGTTTGGCTGACCCTGAACTGGCGCGCTTTTCAACAGAGTTGGGCCGACACTGGACTCGAGCTTTTCAACACAGTTGGGCCGACCCTGGACACGCGCGCTTTTTGCAGTGTTTGGCCAACCCTGAACTGGCGCGCTTTTCAACAGAGATTGGCCGACCCTGGACTCGCGCGGTTTCCAACACAGTTGGGCTGACCCTGGACTCGCGTGCTTTTTGCAGTGTTTGGCTGACCCTGAACTCGCGCATTTTTCAACAGAGTTGGGCCGACCCTGGACTCGCGCGTTTTTCAACACAGTTGGGCCGACCCTGGACTCGCGCGCTTTTTGCAGTGTTTGGCCGACCCTGAACTGGCGCGCTTTTCAACAGAGTTGGGCCGACCCTGGACTCGCGCGCTTTTCAACACAGTTAGGCCGACCCTGGACACGCGCGCTTTTTGCAGTGTTTGGCCAACCCTGAACTGGCGCGCTTTTCAACAGAGATTGGCCGACCCTGGACTCGCGCGGTTTCCAACACAGTTGGGCCGACACTGGACTCGCGCGCTTTTGGCAGTGTTTGGCCAACCCTGAACTGGCGCGCTTTTCAACAGAGTTGGGCCAACCGTGGACTCGCGCGCTTTTCAACACAGTTGGGCCGACCCTGGACTCGCGCGCTTTTTGCAGTGTTTGGCCAACCCTGGACTCGCGCGCTTTTCAACAGAGTAAGGCCGACCCTGGACACGCGCACTTTTTGCAGTGTTTGGACAACCCTGGACTCGCGCGCTTTTCAACAGAGTTGGGCCGAGCCTGGACTCGCGCGCTTTTCAACACAGTTGGGCCGACCCTGGACTCGCGCGCTTTTCAACCAAGTTGGTCTGACCCTGGACTCGCGCGCTTTACAGCAGAGTTGGGCCGATCCTGGACCACCTTGGTGTCGCCTGCCTCCTTGGCAAAGTTCTTGGCCTCGTGACACGCGCCACTGTGTCCCATTTAAACCACAGCCACGCGTGAACACAGACCACAGGCACACACGCAAACGCAATCGCACATGCACACGCACGCCCTTACCTTGGTGCCTACTGCCTCCTTGGCAAAGTGTTTGGCCTTGTTGCACTCACCATCTTGTTCCATTACAACCACAGCCACGCGTGAACACTGAACACAGGCACACTCGCACTCACATGCACACGCAAACACAACCGCACATGCACACGCACGCCCCCACCTTTGTGCCCCCTGCCTCCTTGGCAACGTTCTTGGCCTTGTGGCACTCGTCGCCGTGTTCCGTTTGAATCACAGCCATGGTAACGATCAAACCTACAGCCACGCGTGACAAACACCGCTCGCCTCAAGTGGATCACCATCGAGATCAACCCACCATGGAGCCCCCCTGCCTCTTTGGCAAAGTTTTTGGCCTTGTGGCACTCGCCGTCGTATCCCGTTTGAAACACAGCCGCAGCACCATCAGCAGTGGCAGCAGCAGCACCGATCATCATCATCAGCAGCAGCAGCAGCAACAGCAGCAGCAACAGCAGCACCCGCTGCAGCAGCAGCAGCACAGAAAACATCGTAATAACCATCGAGATCAACCCACCTTGGTGCCCCCTGCCTCCTTGGCAAAGTTCTTGGCCTTGTGGCACTCGTCCAGCACGAGCACGCCGTCCCAGTCGGGGCCGCCCAGCCAGTTGATGACCTGCAGGCGCGGTTGTGAGAAGCAGACAGGAAGCGTGGGATGATTAATGAGTGCTGCTTTGGGCCACGACGTGGAGCACACGCACGCCGTCCCAGTCGGGGCCGCTGAGCCAGTCGATGACCTACACGGGGATATGCATGTGGGTGGTCTGGGTGGGTCTAGGCTGGCTTGCGGGTTTATAAGGGTGGAGATTCAAGGGCTTGGGGCCATGCTTCTTGGCCGTGCGGCACTTGTCGAGCAGGAGCTCGCCGTCCCTGTCGGGGCTGCTAAGCCAGTCGATGACCTGGCGCGGCGTACGTGTGAGTGCGTGCGTGGGTGCGTGTGTTTAAGCGCGTGCTAGTGTGCGCGTGTGGGCATGCGTCGACGTGTGCATGGGTGTGTGTGGATGCGTGCTAGAGAGCGCGTGTGCGTGTGCGCGTGTACGTGTGTGTCTGTGCGAGAGAGAGAGAGAGAGAGAAAGAGGCCGTCGCTGTACGCGTGGACGTTGTGCCCTCTTTCGGAACTATTGCGGGTGGTTCGGGATTTGGCCAAGCCCACCAGCTGCATGCGGCTACGTCCCTAGGCACTGCTTGTGAGTGTCGCGTAGGTCACGAGCAGCTCATCTTCCATCAAGTCCGTGAGCACAGACTGGTGGGGCCCACTATTCAATCTCTCTTCTGGTAGACGCGTCAACCCAGTTACCCTGCAGCTACCCACCTGCTGCATGCGGCTGCGCCCCTTGGCGCTCGACGTGAGTTTGGAGTGGGTCATCAACAGCACACCCTCCTGCAAGCCCTTGAACAGACACTGGTAGGGCCCACTATTCAACCTCTCTTCTGGTGGACGCTTTAACCCAGCTACCAGGCAGCCACCCACCTGCTGCATGTGACAGCGTCCCTGGGCACTGCTCGTGGGTGTGGAGGACACGAACAGCTCACCTTCCTGGAAGTCCTTGGACATACACTGGTAGGGCCCACTCTTTCATGCCTCAGCGGAACTACTGCCTCAGCGGAGCTGCTGCCAAATCATGAAATACAGATGGTTCAGAGCGTAAGACCAGCTACCAGGCAACTACCCACCTGCTGCATGCGGCTGCGTCCCTTTGCGCTGCTCGTGAGCGTGGAGTAGGTCATGAACAGCACGCCCTCCTGGAAGTCCTTGGACATCCCGAGCGTGCGCGTCTCTTTGTCGAGCGTCTGGACGTTGTTGATGATGTTGAGGTGGCACCCGAGGTCGCGGAAGTCCCTCTGCAGGGTCACACAAGTGTGGAGGGTTCGCACAAGTGTGTGTGTGTGTGAGTGTGGAAGGTGGCATGCTGAGGTGGCATGTCTTGTACGTCTCTCGGCACGGTCACAGACGTGTGGAGGACACAAGAGTAAGAGGGAGTGTGGGGATATGCACGTGTGGGCGCGTGTTCCCGTGTCGAGGCTTTCAACGCACCCCCCCCCCCAACACACACACACACAAACACGCATACACGCACGCACACGCACACGCACACACACACACACACACAAACACACACACACGTGCACACGCACGCACCTGCGCATCGATGTGCAAGTCGCTGGAGATGGAGATCCAAAGCGCGCGGCGGCGGCCGCGGGCGTAGCTGTCGATGATGGTGCCTGCAATCTGGCGGCCCTTGCCCACACCCGCGCCGTCACCTGCACACACACACACACACACGGGGGGCAAGCAGCGCATGCATAGTGAGGTCTGTGTCTCGCGTAGCTTTCGATGATGGTGCCCGCAATCTGGCGTCCCTTGCCCACACCTGCGCTATCACCTTCACACACACACACACACACACACACACACACACACACGGGGGGCGATAGCAATGCATGCACAGTGGGGTCTGGGTCTCGAGTAGCTGTCGATGATGGTTGCCCGCGATCTGGCGTCCCTTGCTCACATCCACGCCGTCACCTGCACACGCACACACGCGCGAAAACATACTGGAAGGTGGCCAGGCTGGCTGCCCGAAATGAGACACCTGGCGCGACCAGATGTACTAGAGCTAGTGGGATGGGCACAGTCAATGCATATCTACTTAGTGGACGTGGACGTGGATACTGGAGGGTGCGATCTCCTGCCTCAGGGATTGAGTGCGCAAGCACTAGTCTAATACGCCACCAAAGGCGTCCAACAAGACTGTAAAATTGACAACCACGGGGCACAATGAACACCTAGTTCTTTTTTTGGAGAGTAGTGTTACACATCCACTGCCGGCGGTCACAATCAGTTCCAAAGTTCCAGCGGGACTATCAGGCAGCAGACACAAGGCCCACCAAAAGGTCAAGCTGCAAAAGTAGCCCACAGTAGCGCCACCCACACTAGGTGGTGGGCGCCAAGCAGCAGCACAGGCCACAGGCACCTCACCAAAGCCCCTCAGGTGGATGGAGGACACCTTGTTCTTTGGGGGCACGCGCCAGTGGTTCCGCTGAGGCAGTCCGCCTATACAGATACACGCAGGCGTATCTACAACAGTTACAGTTACAGTTACATCGGCTTTCCAGCGAAGACTACCTTCTAGTCCTAGTACCACCGCCTAGACCCAAGTACAGTTCTGGCCGCAACAATTACTTGTGAGGGGCGGTAGCCACCGGCCGGCTGCCTGCAAACGTGTAGTCCCAGAGCAAAAAGGAGAGCTATTGTGCGACGCCTCCCAAATAGGTATCTACACGACTTGAAAAATGAATCCTCATGCCCCAGAGACACGTCGCTGTATGGCATCCATATGGGCAGAGCCTCTCAGCATAACTGGTGCAAACCAGTGGTTCCGCTAAGGGTCTAGGGGAAATGATGTCTCAACCAGTGGTGTCATTGGCGCCCCCGAAGCCCCAGCAGCCTCCGCTGCAGGGGCAAAGCAGGAAATGTAGGGGGAAACTGCGGGGGCGAATCGCGAAAATTTTGCTCCGAATCGTGTGAAATTCGACGATTTTCACACTTTTCGCGGAAAAACGCCTCATGCGGGGGCAATTCGGCATGCTCCCTCCTTTGTTGCGGGGGAAAACAGCACATTCTCAGATGCCTTAATGATACCAGTGGTCTCAACCCGGGCCTCACGCTCCATCCGCCAATCTTAACCCGACGGGGGCGATTTGGGCGGGAAAAGTGTGAAAACTTAAATTTTCACACTTGTGGGGTCGAGATTCGCGCTATGTCAAACGACGCATTTACATTTACATCGGCTTTCAAGCAAAGACAACCTCTAGTCCTAGTACCACCGCCTAGACCCAAGTCCAGTTCTGGCTCTAACAATTACTTGTGAGGGGCGGTAGCCACCAGCCGGCTGCCTGCCAACGTGTAGTCCCAGAGCAAAAAGGAGAGCTTTTGTGCGACGCCTCCAAAATAGGTCCTCACTGCCTCTAGGGGATAGGGGGTCGAGTGGTGCAAACTGACGCGCCAGCCCAAATCGGCGAATCTCAACCCGAAAGAGCATTTTTTTCGGGTTGCGTGTTGGCTAACGGAAACACTGGTGCAAACATGGCAGTCGATGATGTGGCGCCGGCGTCCAGTCGACACCTCTCTAGCAGTGGCCCCTGGGAACAATTTCAGTGAATTATTGTTCCCCGGCTCGAGCAACTTTGACCGCTCACACCAGGCGCAACACAAGGCGGGTGTTAACACAACAAATACCGTCGTGCTTCTCTCGGCGAGCGCTGTCCAACGCACTCCTCCACGCCCTCTCCCACCAAGTGTGGTTGGTTTCTGAGAAATAAATCCGAGCAGGATACGGCTTGCGGGGGACTCACTGGCCGGAACCCCTGGCTGCCGATTGCATCTGCTGCGAGTCCCTTCAGCAAGGAGCCCAGGCCCAGCAGCAGTTTGAATTGGATTAAATTGATTTGATTTTTGTTCGTAATTGAATAATTTATCGAATAGATCCGAACTAATCAGCCAGCCAGATGCTCACCGATGAAGAAGCCCGCCCTCTCCCCCGTGGGCAGCAGCCGCTGGTGCATGGTGCACGCGTACAGGATGCCCTCCAGCTGCGGGGCGTGGGAGACAACATCGTGTGGGGTGTGCGGTGTGGGATGTGGGGTGTGGGGCGTGGGATGCAGCGTGGGGCCCGTAACTGTAACCTCCCGTAACTGCAACCTCCCCGTAACATTACGGGGCTTACGGGCCATCCCTCGCAAAGTGCCCCATAACACCCCGTAACTCGAGAAAGGTGTGGAACAGTGTAAATGTGCACCCCACACCGTTGGACTGGCCCCAAATGGCGTTGACTCAGTGTTACGGGAGGGGTTACGGGAGGGTTACGGGAAAGGGTTCCGAGGGTTACGAGTACGGGCCACGCGGTGTGGGGTTACGGGCCCCACGCTGGTAGGATGTGAGGGAGGAGAGCGGAGTGTGGAGAGCGGCGTGTGGAGCGGAGTGTGGAGCTGAGTGTGGAACGGAGTGTGGAGAGCTGAGTGTGGAGCGGAGTGTGGAGAGCGGAGTGTGGAGCGGAGTGTGGAGAGCGAAGTGTGGAGAGCGGAGTGTGGCGCGGGGCGTGTGGTGGCTCAGCCAGCTCCCTGCCTTGCAGTGGTGCTGGGATCTATGTGGTTGGCGTTACCAGGGGGCGACGGTGCATTCCCACCTGCAGCCGCCTCACTCTCTTGACGAGGGCCCTCTAAGGCTGCATTAAACTTCATATCCTCAGGCTTGAGACGCCAAGGGGCGAAGGAGCTGTCTTGTGGATAGGACGGGAGGGGTTGCTTGGCGGCACCACCGACTACCTGCGGCTGACTCTGCTTGCCGCGCTCGAGGGCGCTTGCAGGAGGGTTCCTGTTGACGTCCCTATCCAGACATGTAAAAGGCCATTGAGGCCTCCTACTATGAGACTGTCTTATAATGGGAGTGGGGGCTTCTTCAAAGCGTTGTATCTGCAGCTGGCTATGCTTGCCGCGCTCCATGAGGGCCCCTGAATTGGTTTCCCTATCCCCAGACATTTGAGGGGCCAACTAGCCAGGAGACATCCTGCCGTGCAGATAGGATGGGAGGGGGATGAGAGGGGGCGGGGGGAGATTTCGAAGATTGTTGGGGGGATGGGAGAGGATGCGAGGGGTCTGTGGAGGGGAGGAAAGGGGACTGTGGGGATGGGAGAAGATTGTGGAGGGGATGGATTGTCGAGAGAACTGAGGGAGCCTCCCTGAACAGGTGCAGGAGGGATCCTCTTGATGTCCCTTTCCATACAGGTGATGGGCCTCAGTGCCTACGAAACTTCCAGAGAGCACGTACCTGCAGCTGGCTCTACCCTGGTAGGCTGGCGCGCTGCGTGGCCTTGCGGCCTCCTAACAGAGCTCCCCTAGACGTGTAGTCTAGGCCTTAACTCATGCTGGGGTCCTCCGGGAGCATACGTATAAAACATGCACAACCAGCTGGCTCAGCTTGCCGCTCTCGACGAGGGCCCCTGTATTGGGTCCCGTATCCAGACATACGAGTCTGGATTGGAGAAGACTGTCCTTTAGGGTTCTAGGGGCGACACCACCAACCTGGAGTTGGCTCAGCTTGCCGCTCTCGATGAGGCTGCTTGGCAGCGAGTCCCACAGCGGGTAGGAGGTGGGCGGCAGCCGCACCGCGCTGCGCTCACAGATGAACAGGTGCGGAGCGGCAGCAACACGGCATCGCATGCGTTGGTTGATTGGCAGGTGGGGGTGGGGGTGAGGAGGGAGAGAGTGTGCGGCAGGAGTAAGACACGCCAGATCTGGGTGTGTGCGTGCAGATTGCCCCATGCGGCGCCCCGATGCGGGCGCGAGCCATGCCTTAGACACCATGCCACGCCCATGCAGCGGTGTATGTGACCAGCAAGCGACGGCGCGCGGCGTGGGGGTGCAGAGGGGCACAGCACGCATGGCATGCATGGCTTGGCTGCATGGAAACACGGCATAGGCGCAGGGCCTCGTGAGGTGGCCTCGCCTGAGAGATGAAGCCTCCGCGATGTCCCCCGGGTGCGGCAGGCCACGAATGGCAGACGAGGTGCAGCGATATCCTGCAAACACTTCCTTTGAAACTTCTTCTGCAGCGCCATCATCCTCCCCGCCACCGCTAGGCGGCGCAGCTGGACCTCCTGGCTTGGCGGCCATTGCGACGAATCGCGGTGTGCTTTCGTTTTTTCTTCAAATCGTCCCCAACTCCCACACCACGAACTTCTAGGAGGGAAGACGAGGGGATGCCTCACGAGGGCAGTGATAGCTGACACAGTGGTGGATCGTGAGATGGATATACAGAAAGTGCAAGGGGGTGCCAAGCAGGGCAGGGAGCGGGGGGGGGGAGGGGCAGCATGATCCCCGCACAGCCTGGCGAAGTTGGTGCGTACGGTACCGCGCTGCTTCAGAGAACACCAGCGTCAGGCGCTCTGGCGTTTACAATGTGATTGAGTGTTGCAACATTAAGGCACTGGCATAGACATTGAACGGGCGGTTCATCACACAGGCGAGACACCCCCCGAGCGGGTGCAGAACAGGCTCAAAGCTAGAGTGCCCTCTCGAAACGGGTACCAAAGAGGAAGACTCAAACCACAGAAACACATATAATCACCATTTCCAGGCCCTTACACTCCAGCAAGCAGGGGGCTACTGATTGCAGTCTGGGGCAGTGAGGCAAGGGGCGGGCACGACTCAGCCCTGCCACATTCACAACGCCTGAGGCGTCCCATTCCATGGCGCGGATCAGGCGGCGCATCGGGCGCTCCGACCGCCTGAGGCGCCGCCTGAGGCGCACCCCTGATCGCCTCAGGCGTCGCCTCAGGCGTTATCCAAACCGCCTCAGGCGCCACACCGACCGCCGCAGGCGCCCACCACCGCCTGAGGCGCACCCCGGACCGTCTCAGGCGCTATGACTGCATTCCATGGCGCGGATCAGACGTTGGGATTTTGTTAGGGCAGGCACGGGTATGGGCCAGACCGCCGGCATGCCACAGGCTCGGAACGACCCAGCGCTTGCGCATTCTGGCGTTCCGACTGCAGCGGGCACACGCTTCTCATGATGTGTTCATGAAGGTAGCTTGCCGATGGCCACGTCGTGGAAGTTGCGCTTGGCGCCTGGCCCGTGCGCCTGAACAGCCGCACGGTCGTATGCCTGTGCGGCACCCTCCTCGGACGTGTAGCTCCCAATGTGCTGACAGCGCTTAGTCTTCCGGTCGTACAGCTTTACGAGCCATGACGACTTGGACTTGCTCCAGCGGACGCCGAGGAAGCGCGAGCCGCGCTGCTGTTTCCGCTCATCACCCTTGCTTACAGGCGGCTCGCTGATGGCCTCGCCCGGGAAGTTGCACTTGGCGCCTGGTCCCTGCGCCTGAACGGCCGCGTGGTCATAAGCACGGGCTGCGTCCTCCTCGGAAGCAAAGCAGCCAATGTACAGCTGGCGCTTGGTCAGCGGGTCCCACAGCCGTACCAGCCATGAAGAGCTGGCTTTGTTCCAGACGACACCAAGGAAGCTTGATCTGCTGCCCCGCATGCGCCCTGCCTTCGACTCGGGCGGTGCCCCCCTGGAAGTGTGGAGGGAGGGGCATCATGGGGTCGGGGGTGTCGTGGATGCGTGCCGCATCATGGATGCGGTTGCAGATGGGCACGCGTGCACACTTGGGCACTTGTGATGGGTAGTGCTGCACACAGGGGTGGTGACTGCGTGCGGCGTGCGTGCGGTGTGCTAGCGGCGTGCGTGCGGTGTGCTGCGTGCGGTGTGCGTGCGGTGTGCGGCGTGCGTGCGGTGTGCTGGTCTGATCCCACGCGAGCAGTTAGTCATTGAGCCCAGCCAACCACTCAGGGGTGGGCTCGATCCTCACCTCACTGGCTCCGCGTCCTGTGTCTGCACTCCAGAAGCAACGGCGCTCAGCAGCTCCAGCCCAAGTGCCTGGCGATGCGGCAGTTGCGACGGGCGGGTGGTGGTGGTTTGGGTGACGTGACTGGACGGCCCAGGTTGGTTCCGCACCAACAGGACACATGAGAGGAGTGGGGCACTCAAGTGGCGCAGCGCATGCGAGGAAGGGCCTGTCCGTAGCAGATGGCACGCACCGGCCCACTCGCGCCGCACGAAGCCAGAGGGTCGACACACGAAGCCAGTGAGCCCAGGCCCACTGCACGATCCAGCTCAGCAGACGCGGCGTCCATCGCGTCGGCGAGCCTGCTGCTAGCCTGCTTCACCACCATATCGAGGAGCTTGCTTGCTGTCTCGCAGCCTGCGATGAGCCGGGCAAGCTGCCGAGCTGCCCCCGCGGTGCTGGACGCCATCTGTGCACAGGGGGGGGGGGCAGCGCATGGGCGGATCAGTTGCGGATCAGTACCACCAGGCTGTATGCAGCTGCCAAGCTCATGCTTGTGCGTTCTTGCATGGCGTGCTTGCATGGCGTCGCGCACGGAGCATGGCGCACACCGGTCCCTCTCATGCGCTGCGAGCAGCCCTTTTCTCTGCTACTCCTCGGCCTCGGGCGGGATGTGCGCTGCGCAATGCATGACGTGTGCATGCGCTCATGAAGCATGGCGCACGGAGCGCCCTGTGCTGCCGACCAGCCCTTCCTCCTCACCCTCGCGCAGTGTCACCGTGTCACCGTGGCAGCTGTGTCGTTTCCAGTCCAGTCACGCGGTGCCGGCGGGCGAGTCCGTTGACCCGGTTAGGGTTGACCAAGCCAGTGGGCAGCAGCCTTGCGCGGGGCGAGGGGGGTGGGGGGTCGGCAGGTCCTGATGCGGACGGAATCGGGCACAGCAAGCAGGGGGTGGAGAGAAGGGGGTTTGGGGTCGGGGTTTAGGGTGCCCTAGGGTGGATAGCGCGCGTGTGGGACTCCCTCCAGCCCAGGGCAAGCTGGGCATCATCTGAACATTGTCAAAGTAACAGCACAAGACCTGCCGAATCGGGGAAGGTGGTGGGTCGGGGCTGCCAGCAAGCGCACAAAACACGGTCAAATTGAGCTAGCCGCAACTCGCGTCAACCCCCCCCCCCTGTATGCCATGTTGCTCGCGTATTGGTTGGATTTTCAGCATCAGTATTTTTACTTGAATCTGGGGGGGGAGATTACGGCCAATTTCCGGCAGTTGGTGTTGTTGTACGTGCAAGCGAGCGCCACGACTGCAAGCCAGTGACAGGTGGCTTAGACCATGGTGCTGCGCTGTCGATGATTCCGAGGGAGGGAGGGAGGGAGGGAGAACGGTTGCTCCTGTTCAAGCTGTCACCCCGCTCGGCAGCCCCCATCTCTGCCATTCTGTGCCGCCATGCCTGTCGCTGCTCCTGCACCCGCGAGTTTTACAGGTTTTACACGTGCGCGTTGGAGGACCCCGGGGCGTGAGTTCAGGCCTAGACTACACGTCTAGGGGGCTATACTAGGAGAACCCGCAAGGCCACGCAACGCGCCAGCCTACCTGCACCCGCGCCTCATTGTGTGTGTCGCTTCAACGCGCGCCAGCTTGCTGCTGCTCTTCCTCACGCACCCACGTCTGCCCCACTGGCGCGGCCTGCAGCGACATCGTCACGACCTGCAACACCGGCACGACTTGCGGCGGCACCGCCACGACCTGCAGCGACACCGGCAATAGCATCGAAACCTGTGCATGCAGGCATGCCTCCCACGACTTAAGAGGCCACAAGCTTGTGTCCCTAAAGGGAGGAGCCGAAGAGAGCTAATCCAGCGCCCAAACACAGTGTATTCCTAGGGAGCGATGATGCGACGCCCGTGCTCCTGGCCTGTCTCGCATGCGATCGCAGCAGACTTTTTCCTATGGCCACGTCAGCAGTGAGCCATGTTGGAGGAGTCGTGGAGACGTAGCGGCGACAGCGGTGGTTCAGATTTCGCGTGTTGACGGATGCCATGCTGCTGTGGGTCACGCACTGTGCGAGCGGCGACCCCGCTGTGGACCCCGCTGTGGACGCCGTTGCGGAGCGTGCGTGTGTACACGAGATCCTCAGCAGAGACCCACCAGACTGCTTACATACAAAGCTCTTTACTTCTTTCACATGGCAAGGAGATCGCATGCCCACTGCACGGGCTGTGCTGCATATGCACGACACGCCCCGAGTGGGTGCGGAGCAGGCTCAAAAGTACTACAAACTGATGAGAAAGGTATCCATGAGAGGCTCAAAACACAAGCCTTAAAGGACGCTGTTTCGTGTGTCGTCATCATTGTTGTGGCACCACACGCAAGCAGGAGGTGCTGCTGCTCTACTGACTGTAGTACATAGCAACATAGCAGTATAGCACAGGGCAGTGGTGGGTGGGTTGGGGGTCGACGCAGGCACGGCCACGGGAATGGGGCACCACTCGCGTGTTGTAAGATACTGTCACTGACAAGTACTTGTTCATCGAGGCAGCTCGCCGATGGCCTCGCCTGGGAAGTTGAGGTCAACACCTGGCCCACGCACTTTCACGACCGCGTAGTCGTACGCACGGGCCGCGTCCTCCTCGGAAGCAAAGTAACCAATATGCTTGCTGCGCTTGGTCTGCGGGTCGTACACCTGCACCTTCCATACAGAATCAGCCTTGGACCAGCCGACGCCGAGGTAGCGCGAGCTGCGCTGCTGCTTCTTCCGCTCCTCAGGCATCTCGCTGATCACCTCGCCCGGGAAGTTGCGCTTGGCGCCTGGCCCGTGCGCCTGCACAGCCGCGTAGTCGTAGGCCCGTGCTGCGTCCTCCTCGGAGGCGAAGCTCCCAATGTGCAGGCAGCGCTTGGCCTGCGGGTCCCACAGCTGCACGTCCCACGAAGACACGGACTTCTCACGATGCTTCCAGCTCACGCCGAGGAAGCTTGAGCTGTTGCGCTGCTTCCGCCCCTCTCCCTTGCTCACAGGTTGCTCGCTGACCACCTCGGCCTCAAAGTTAAGCTTGGTGCCTGGCCCTTGCATCTGCCCAGCCGCGTAGTCGTACGCTCTGGCCGCGTCCTCCTCGGAGTCGAAGCAGCCAATGTGCCGGTCGCGCTTGGTCTGTGGGTCCCACAGCCGCGTACCATGAGGAGCTGGCCGTGTTCCAGCAGACGCCGAGGTAACGCGACGTTTTACTCCGCCTCGGCCCACTCTTGCTCATAGGCAGCTCGCTGATCACCTCGCCCGGGAAGTTGCGCTTGGCGCCTTGCCCCTGCGCCTGCACAGCCGCAAAATCGTACGCCCTTGCTGCGTCCTCCTCGAAAGCAAAGTTGCCAATGTACTTGTTGCGCTTGGTCTGCCGGTCGTACAGCATCACACGCCACGACGACCTGGACGCATCCCAGATGACGCCGAGGTAGCGCGAGCTTCCGCGGTGCTTCTTCCGCTCCACAGGCAGCTCGCTGGGCACCTCGCCCGGGAAGTTGCGCTTGGCGCCTGGCCCGTGCGCCTGCACAACCGCGTAGTCGTACGCCCGTGCTGCGTCCTCCTCGGAAGCAAAGACGCCAATGTGCACCTCGCGCTTGTTCTGTGGGTCCCACAGCCGTGCCTGCCATGAAGAGTCGGCCTTCTGCCAGCTTACACCGTGGTAGCGCGAGCTGCTGCCCTTGCGCTTGCGCCCCACGCCCAAACCGGGCGGCGCCCCCCTGGAATTGTGGGGGGAGGTACATCGAGGGGTCAGGGGCGTTACGGATGCGTGTCGCATCTTGGATGCTGTAGCAGAAGGACATGCATGCATGCGTGTGCACAAGTGGTGAGCAGTGCTAAATGAGTGCACGCAGGGCAATGCGTCCCACGCAAGCGGCCAGTCAATGAGCTCTGCCGACGACTCAGAGATGGGCTCGCAACTCACCCCTCTGGCTCCGCTTCCCGTGCTCGTACGTCAGCAGCCGCTGCGCTCAGCAGCTCCAGCCCAAGTGCCTGGCAGTGCAGAATGTGCAACGGGCGGGGGGGGGGTGAGGGGACTGAGGGGCGGGGGGTGAATGGATGGTGAAATCCGCCATTGCATATTTCAGGTGCAGTCGCCAGCTGAAGGGTACGCACGCACAAGCCAGCATAACAAATGGGAGGGGTGGGGCGCGAGTGCAGCTGCGCCTGCGAGGGGGGGTCCTTGAGGGGCACGCAGCCTGCAGACACTGGGACACTTCTAACTGGGTGGATCTGGGGGTGGATCTGGGGGCCGTGTGCTCTGTTTAGGACCCAGTGGGTGCGCGCATGTGGGGGTTAACCCTCACCCCTACCAGGTAGCCAGCCAGTTTCAGCCTGAAACTGAATGAAGGTGTTGGGCGCTAGCGCCGACACAGGTATGATGCATCATCACAGACTGTTATATCCATCATCACGACACGCCACCCAGTTCCGCCCTGCCAACCCAGAACGCACCGGCCATCTCGCGTCAGACAAAGCCAGAGGGCCGGCGCCCAGGCCCTCTGCACGATCCAGCTCAGCGGACGTGGGGTCTAACGCTCGTAAGAGCCGGGCTGCTAGCCTGCTTGACCAGCTGTTGCTTGCTGTCTCTCAGCCTGCGACAAGCCGGGCGAGCTGCCGAGCTGATCCCGCGGGCACGCACAGCACGCTGCCCGCGTCACTCGACGCCATCTGTGCATGATGAAGGGGGGGGGGGGGCAGCGCATGGGCTGCTCAGGCGCTTGGGAGGCCTGAGTATGCTATCAGACTGTGCGGCAGGTGCCAAGTCAAGCTGCATGTGCGCACATGCGGACGTGTGCCATGGCATGGCATGGCGTGCATGCAGCACGGCGCATGGAGCGCTATCCCGTGTGCTGCGACCAGCCCTTCTCCCAGCTCCTCCTCACCCTCGAGCGGGGTGTGCAGCGCAATGCATGCATGCATGCGCGCGTGTGCATCAAGGCGTAGAGCGTGTGCATGGGAGGCGTAGAGCCCTGTGCTGCGACCCGCGCCCTGCATCCTCACCCCCCTCGCGGTTTCACCAACTCGTCTGCCTCGTTGCTTCCCCAGGAGCTGCCAGAGTTGTTAGCAACCTCTCAGAGGCGCAGGCCAGCAACCAAACCAGTGGCGCAGGGGCCGCACGCGAGGAGGGGGGGCGCAGGGCGGAAGAATAGAGGGCTCGATTCGGAATAGTTCGGTGGATAGAGGTCTGGGGTCGGGGTTTTAGGTCAGGGTTTGGGGTAGACGGCCACCAACAGACGGCCTGTTGCATCATCTTGAACGTGCATCCAAGCGTACATCTTGAAAAACAAATTAAGCACGTGTTATGCTCAAGCAAGTGGGGCAGGGGGTGGGGGCCAGGATTACCAGGATTTAAGTAGCTGAACTGCGCAGTGGGGACAGATTTCAGCGGGAAGACTCCCATTCGAACCGCCGTGATCAGAGGAGCAGGAATCCACTGTCAGCGGGGACCATGTGGTAATAGAGTGGGGGGTCCTCACCGTCTCCCCTGTTCTCAATGCCCTACCCCTCAGCGTGCTCCCTGTGATGCACGAAGTGCCCACCTAGGGGTTTGAGCAACCTTCACGGATTGAGTGGGACCGATGCCATCTGAATCTCCTTAGACAGAACAGCAAAATATCTCAGGAGAGTCAACCATTTAACTGCCTGGAAAGTGTGAACTGGAGGGTCCACACTACTTGGAGCCCGCCGACTGAGCCATGGTACGGCTAGATTTTGGGGGTGATTTTGGCCATCTGCCGGCGAGTTAGACATTGCGATGGATAGCCTTTACTGTAAGGAAGCCATGCCCATTGGTCCCGGCTCCATGCATGGCGTATTCAGTAAGAAAGGGTGGGTGGGAGGGTCAGACCCCTCCAAAAAGCTTTCTACCGTGCCTGCACAAATGATCTTTCTTGACCCCCCCCCCCCCCGTGGTCGGCTCCCTTTCCTAGACTCTACCAGTTTCAAGCCCATCATCTGATAAATCCATCATTAATAGCACACAAGTGTTCTCAAGTAGGGCTGGTGGTCGGGCTGCCAACCAGGGCAGAAGACAATCTGATCACGCTGCTTAGTTGGCCTACAGCCCGCCAAGCCTTGAAGGAAACAACGAGGGGCGACCCGCTCCCCGTGCGGGTCAGGTGGTGGAGGTTGGTGCGGGCCCGGGCAGCCTGACATCCCATCACAAGCGTGCGTGTTTACTGGAGATGCCATCGTCCGCAACGAGAATGGTCGTGGCTGCCCCCAGGATGGACAGCACGTACGTGGCTGCGGTGCAGAAGCGTGCTGCCCACATGTAGAACATAACTCCAGGAAAGATGCCCCCGGGAGGCGGAGCAGCGCCGGCCCATGCTCTTCATACTGTGCGCGTGTGTGCGCGAGACAAAAAACATCCTATCACAATCTGAACCTCCCAAGGGCGAGCAACCCAATGGTCGCCCATCAACTACAGCCCTCCCAGGAACAGCCCCTCGGAGCGGAACAGCGCAGGCCCGTGCTCCTCGTACTGCGCGCGCGTGTGCGCGGCCGGAGCGGCGAGGCCTCCTCCTTCCGGCAGACCTGCGGGCGCCGCGCCGTTCGTTAGTTTGTCAGCGTCGAAAGGGGGGGGGGGGGCTTTCAGCACACATGCACACCCACCCACCCACCCACCCACGCCCCCTCGAAGGGTTAGCTCACCCTCGCTACCTCTTGACTCTCTGACACACACGCACAGACGCACATGCACACCTGCTGCTTTTGACGCACGCTTGAGTGCAGCGCACCCCGCCCATGCAGCGCACTGATCTGATCAGAGCATCTCGGCACTGGAACACTCCCCTCGCCAACGATCCCTCTCCCTCTGTATCCCTGTCTCTGTCCCCCCCCTCCTTTCTGCCTCCCTCGCGCTGTCTCTCTTACAAGGCCACACACACACACACACACACACACACCTGCAGCTGCCGACGCACGCGCGAGCGCAGCGCACCCCGTCCAGGCAGCGCATGCGGGCACAGTCCCTCTCCGCACGGAGACCTCGATCTGGCGGGCTGACGGCGCAAGCCGCGCGCCGCACACGTCCTGTGTGCATGTGGCATATGGCGGTTGCAGGCAGTGGGGGCGCTGGGTTGGCGGAGACAGGCGCATGGAAACACCTCGATCTGGCAGGCAGACGGCGCGAGCCGCGCGTTGCACACGTCCTGTGTGCATGTGGCAGATGGCAGTTGCAGGCGGTGGGGGCGCTTGGGTTGACGGAGACAGGCGCATAGAAACACCTCGATCTGGCAGGCAGACGGCGCGAGCCACGCCCTGCACACGTCCGGTGTGTATGTGGTGTATTACAGTTGCAGGCAGTGGGGGCGCTGGGTTGGCGGAGACAGGCGCTTGGAAACACCTCGATCTGGGAGGCTGACGGCGCGAGCCGCGCGCTGCACATGTCCTGCGGATGCGTGGCGAGTGGTGTGTGGCGACCTTGCCAGGTCTGGGCTGCACAGGCCCATGCCTCCCGCCAGCAATTCTGCGCTCCCCTCCCCGTCCCAGTCCCCTTCCCTGCTCTCCCCAGCACCTGCACAGAGCACAGTGCACGGCAGCCACATGCACACAGGCTCAGCAGCTGCATGCGCACGCAGGCTCAGCACGCCATGCAGTCCATAACACCCCCCCCCCCTTCCCTGCCCCCCCCCCCCCCCAATTCCCATGCACCACCATGAGCGATGGTGCATGCAGTCAAGGTGCAATCATGCATGCACCCCCGCTGGCCCCTCCCCCCCCTCTTCTCTGTCGCCTTCCCACCCACTACCATGCACGCTGGTGCATGCAATCAAGGTTCAATCATGCCTGCACACACCCTGTCCCCTCCCTCTCCCTCCTCCCTGTCCCCTTCCTACCACCATGCGCGCTTGTGCATGCAATCAAGTTGCAATCATGCCTACACCTGCACAGCATACTGCAGTCGTGTGCGAAGGTTGTACAAGGCGGAGCCCACGCGCTCCTTCCCTGTCCCCTCCCTCCCCGTCTTCCCTGTCCCCTTCCCACCCACCGCCATGCGCCCTGGTGCATGCAGTCCAGGTTCAATCATGCCTGCACCTGAACAGCGTACTGCAGCCGCGTTCGAAGGTTGCGCAGCCCCATGGTGCCTCCTGCCAGCATGACGTTGCCATAGAGCGCGCGGCGGAAGTCGATGGGGCACGCCTGCGAACGCGCATGGGGGGGGTGAGGCAGGCAGCACCATGCAGTTGGTTTTACGTTGCAAGTTGTAGGCTGTGCACGCCCACAGAGTGTGCGGCAGAAGTTGATGGGGCACGCATGCGCACGGGTTTGGGACCCAGGTTGCCATCAGAGGTGTCCAACTTTGCGTGTGCACACAATCCATCACGGTCCTCACACACCTGCATCTGCACACATACATATACACACGTACCCCCCCACACACACAACCACGCACCCACCTGCACACACACACACACACACACACACACATACACACACATGCACGCACGCACGCACCCACACACTCACACACACACACACACACGCACACACACACAAACACACACAAACGCGCAACCACCCACCCACATGCACACCCGCCTTTACATAATCGCACACACACACACACACCTGCACACACACACACTCGCACACCCACCTGCACGGCCTCGTCGATCAGCATTGGAAGCGGCGTGGCAAGAGACGTTGATGAAGACAGCGACGGAGTGAAGAGCAGCTCTGGTGCCAGGAAGCGCTCGGTGCGCACGGACAGCACTGGGGGGGATGGAGGTGTGGAGGTGTGGAGAGGTGGAGTCAGCGTGGTGTGGATTTCGAGTGTGGAAAGCGTGAGGAGCAGCTCTAGTGCCTGGAAGCGCTCGGTGCGCACAGATAGGAGGCCGTTTGGAGTGGGCAGGGGGTGGAGGTGTGTAAGTGTGGGATGAGTTAGGAGCGGAGGTGTGAAGTGACCGGAGAAAGCGACGGAGTGAAGATCAGCTCCGGCGCTAAGAAATGCTCTGTGCACGGACAGCACTGGGGGTGTGGAGGTGTGGAGTTTGACGGACAGCACTGGGTGTATGGATGTGTGGATGTGTGGAGTTTGGGTGTGAAGGGCGTGAAGAACAGTTCCGGTGCCAGAAAGCGCCTGCTGCGCCCGGACAGGACGACTTTTGGAGTGGATGTGGAATGGAGGTGTGGAGGTGTGGGATGAGTGGGGAGCGGAGGTGTGAAGTGGTCGCAGACAACGACGGAGTGAAGATCAGCTCTGGTGCAGGGAAGCGATCAGTGCGCACGGACAACACTGGGGGATGTGTGCGTGTGTGCGTGTGTGTGGAGTTTGTGGTGTGGCATGTATGTTAGCGGCTGTCAATGGGGTGAGGGGGTGTGGAGGGCAGCTCTGGTGCCAGGCAGCGCTCGATGCGGACGGACAGCACTGTGTGTGTGGAGGTGTGTGTGAAGTTTAGGTGTGCGTGTGTGTGTGTGGAGTTTGTGGTGTTTCACGTATGAACGTGGCTGTGAATGGGGTGGGGGTGCGAGCAGCACTTCTGGTGCCAGACAGCGCTCGGTCAGCACTGTATTCATGTGCGTGTGTGTGTGGAGTGTGTGGTGTGTCAAGTATGAACGCGGCTGTGAGCGGGGTGAGGGGGTGCGAGCAGCAGCTCTGGTTCCAGGAATCGCTCGGTGCGCACGGACAGCACTGTGTGTGTGTGTGTGTATGTGTGTGTGTGTGTGTGTGTGTGGATTTTGTGGTGTGTCAAGTATGAACATGGGTGCGAGGGGGTGAGGGGGTGCGAAGAGCAGCTCTGGTTCCACAAAGCGCTCGGTGCGCACGGACAGCACTGTGTGTGTGTGTGTGTGTGTGGATTTTGTGGTGTGTCAAGTATGACAATGGGTGCGAGGGGGTGAGGGGGTGCGAAGAGCAGCTCTGGTTCCAGGAAGCGCTCGGTGCGCACGGACAGCACTGTGTTTGTGTGTGTGTGTGTGTGTGTGGATTTTGTGGTGTGACAAGTATGACCATGGGTGCGAGGGGGTGAGGGGGTGCGAAGAGCAGCTCTGGTTCCACGAAGCGCTCGGTTCGCACGGACAGCACTGTGTGTGTGTGTGTGTGTGTGTGTGTGGATTTTTTAGTGTGTCAAGTATGACCATGGGTGCGAGGGGGTGAGGGGGTGCGAAGAGCAGCTCTGGTGCCGAGAAGCGCTCGGTGCGCATAGATAGGTGGCCTTGTGTGAGGGTGTAGATTGCGAAGGCGGGTGTGAGGGTATGTGAAGATCAGCTCTGGCGCCAAGGTAGCGCTCGTTGCCTTTGGAGTGAGTATGGAGTGGGGGTGTGGAGTGGAGGTGTGGAAGTGTGGGATGCGTGGGGAGTGGAGGTGGGAATTGACCGAAGACAGCGACGGAGTGGAGAGCAGCTCTGGTGCCAGGAAGCGCTCGGTGCGCACGGACAGCACTGGGGGATGTGTGCATGTGTGTGTGTGTGTGTGTGCGCATGTGTGTGTGTGTGTGTAGTTTGTAGTGTCAAGTATGAGCGCGGGTGCGAGGGGGAAAGGGTGTGTGTGAGAAGAGCAGCTCTGGTGCCAGGAAGCGATCGTTGCGCACAGACAGCACTGTGTGTGTGTGGAGAGGTGGAGAGGTGGAGTCAGCGTGGTGTGGATGTGTGGAGTTTGAGTGTGTGCACGGACAGGACGCCTTTGCGGGGTGGGTGTCGAAGTGTGGAGGTGTGGAGTGGCCGCAGACAGTGACGCAGACTGTGAAGAGCAGCTCCGGCGCTAAGAAGCGCTCAGTGCGCACGGACAGCACTGAGGGTGTGGAGGTGTGGAGGTGTGGAGTTCAACGGACAGCAGTGGTTCTGTGGATGTGTGGATGTCTGGAGCTTGAATGTGAAGGACGTGCAGAACAGTTCCGGTGCCAGAAAGCGCCTGCTGCTGCCCGGACAGAACGCCTTTTGGATGGGTGGGTGGGTGGGGGTGTGTGTGGGGTGTGTGGGGTGTGAATGCGGGTGCGAGGGGTGTGGGTGTGTGGAGTGTAGCGCTGGTGCCAGAAGGCGCTCGGTGCGCAACACAGGCTGTCGCGCCCGCGCCTGCTGCTGCGGTACTGCCCGCGGCTGTTGCAGTGCCGCCCTCAACAGTTGCGGCACTGCCCACCAGCATGGCTCAGGTGTTGGGGTCGGAGGTTTTGAATCCCTGCCGCGGTGTGCGACACTGGCTGTTGCGCCCGCACCTGCTGCTGTGGTACTGCCCGCGGCTGTTCCAGTACCGCCTGCGCCTGTTGCGGAACCGCCCACCAGCGTGGTTCAGGTGCTGGAGTCTGGGGGGACGGGGGAGGGGAGGATAATCCCTGCCGTGGGGCGCACATGTGGATGTTGCGCCTGTTGCGCCTGTTGCGCCCGCTGCTGTTGCGGAACCGCCCACCAGCGTGATTCAGGTGTTGGGGTCGGGAGGGTATATTATCCCTGCAGCGGGGCACAGCACTGGCTGTTGCGCGCGCACCTGCTGCTGCGGTTCTGCCCCCGAGGGTGTTGCGGTACTGCCCCCAAGGGTGTTGCGGTACTACCCACCAGCGTGGTTCAGGTGTTGGAGTCTGGAGTTTATGATCCCTGCCGTGGGGCACACCTTTGGATGTTGCGCCTGTTGCGCCTGCTGCTGGTTTGTCACAGCCCACCGGCCTTCTTAAGAGTTGCTAGCGTTTGCGGTTTATGATAATCTCTGGTGTGAACACGCCTGCTGCACCCGCACCTGCCGTTGCGTCTGTTGCGGCACCGCCCCCGAGGGTGTGGGCCTTGAACATGCTGGCGCCCCCGGGGCCGTCGTACTTTGAGAGCTCGACCTCAACCTGCGAGCGAGAATGTTTGAATTTGAATTTAAATTTGAAATTGGGAATGAGAAGCTCCTGGCTTTGTGGTTTGGTTGTTGTACGTTGCGAGCTCTGCCTCGGCCTGCAGAGGTGCGGTGCATTGTTAGTTTTGTTTGTCAACTGCCTTTGCTGCTGCTGCTTCCGCTGCTGCAGCTGCTGATGATGCTGGTGCTGATGCCAATGCCTGCTGGTGGCGCCCCGGGGCCCTCGTACTTTTGAGAGCTCTGCCTCGACCTGCCAAGTGGGGGGAGGAGTAACCGACTCTGAGAGGTGCGGTGGATCGTGTGTTTGGTTTGTCAACTGCCTTTGCTGCTGCTGCTGCTGTTGCCGCACTGCTGCTGCTGCTGCTGCTGCTGTCGCTGAGCACCACTGCTGCTGCTGCTGCTGCTGCTGTTGCTGAGCACCACTGCTGCTGCTGCTGCTGCTGCTGCTGCTGTTTCTCAGCACCACTGCTGCTGCTGCTGCTGTCTATGTCTGATGGTGGCACTCATACTTTTGAGAGCCCTTTCGACTGCCTCTCGACTGGTCGAGAGGTCGAGGCCTCGACCTGTGGACGACACAACACGTTTGAATTCGAGTTTGAATTTGAATTTGGTGTTGTGTTGGGGCCGTCGTACGTTGAGAGCGCTGCTCCGACCTGCACAGCTGAGGACACCCACCCACCTCTGCACAGATGTAGCAGCTACAGCAGCAGCAGCACACACACACACGCACGCACACACACACACACACAGACACACACATACACGCACACACACACACACACACAGCACAGGACACCCACCCACCTCTGCACACACGTAGCAGCACGCACACCCAGCCGCAATGACACATACACACACACCTCAGCAGACACACAGCAGCAGCAGCAGCACACACAGAAGCACATACACACACACAGCAGCAGCAGCATCAGCACGCACACACACACAGCAGCACGCTCACACACATCTGCACACACTCAGCAGCACGCCTCCTTGGCACGCTGTGCCGCGTCGACGCACACACACAGCAGCAGCAGCAGTAGCAGCATCACACACAGCAGCACACACACACCAGCAGCAGCAGCAGCACACACACACAGCAGCAGCACACACACAGCAGCACATCCACCCACCTCTGCACACACATAGCAACACGCCTCCTTGGCACGCCTAGCAGCGTCGAAGCACCCCGCACTGTGTGTGAGTGTGTGTGTGTGTGCGAGCTTGAGCGTTTTGTACAGCGACTCACAACGAACACACACACACACACACATACACACTCGCCCCCCCCCCCACACACACACCTGCCACTGGGGGCAGCCCCGCCTCTCCCTGCGCACGCATCGCCCCCTTACCACACACACACACACACACACACACACACACACACACACAACACATGCCACTGGGGGATAGCCATGCTTGCCCGCGCGCACACATTGCCCCCTACACATCCAAACACACACACGTACACACACACACCCCTTCCATTGTGTGGCAGCCGCACCTCCCCCTGCCATAACCCCCCCCCACACACACACACACACGCGCGCACCTGCCACTGGGGGGCAGCCCCGCCTCCCCCCGCGCACGCATCGCCCCCTCCACATAAGCGCGCACACACACACACACACACACACACACACAGCTAGGCGGGGGCAGGTTTGACCAGCTAGGCGGGGGCTAGGCGGGGGCAGGTTTGACCACAGACCAGTAGGACTGCCCCTTACTTATGAGCCCGCTACTGCGGTACTTGCGGCTCAGGCCGGCGCCCCGAGCGAAACGCCGGCCAGGTTTAGGTGGCTACAGGGGGGCGAGGGGGCGTACGCACAGCTCCTGGGGGGGGATGATGACGGATATTTTGTTATCTCGGGGGGCACCGACGGTGGATGAGGAGCTCAGCCGCCTCGAGGGCGCGGTCGAGCGGGCAGCCCGGGCGTTGCACGCGTCAGGTGAGGTGGGTGCGGTTTTGGTGCGGCCTATGACCGGGGACGGGGGGGTGCGACCACACAACATATGGTACAGTCAGGAGTGCAAGGACGCACGCCGCGCGTGCCGGGAAGCGGAACGAGCGCACGGGGCGCAGTCACCGGCCGCCAAAGAGGCAGGGAGGGCCAATAGGCGGACCGCGCGGCGCTCCCGCCGCGCGAGCGAGGCCCGGGAACACTCCGAGCTGATTGAGGACAGGAAGGGGAACCCGCGGCGGTTTTGGCAGCGGGTGAAATTGCTTGGTCAGGCGGTCGGTCTGAGGGACGTGGAGGGGTGGACAGATTATTTTAGAGATTTTCTGGGGGACAACCATGCTAACGCCACTGATACGACTCATACGACTAATACGACTAACACGGATGATGCCACTGACCATGGGCACGGGGCCCCGTTTGCCCCCCCCACGACGACGGCCACGGAGCGGGCGGCAGCGCTAAATAATTCATGTACTGAGGCGGAGGTGTATGCGGCACTGATGGGCATGGACGCGGGCAAAGCCCCAGGCGTAAACGGCATGCCGATAGAGTTCTTTCAGAGGGCATGGGCTAGGGCGGCGGAGGGGGGCGATGCAACGGGTGCTGTGGATGAGGAGCACCTGCTCGCTGGCCCCATCGCACACCTGCTCAATCGTGTCTTCCGTGAGGGGTACCCGACTGCATGGCACTTGGGGGCAACCACGCCGGTGCCAAAGCCGAAAGGCAGCCTAGACGTGCGGGACGATTACCGAGGGATCACGCTGGGGAATGCCCTCGCCAAGCTATACAGTTTGGTGCTTATGAACAGGCTGGACGCCTTAGCTGAACGGGAGGGGTACCGGGCGCGGGGCCAGGCAGGCTTCCGGAAGAAGAGGGGGACCCCAGATAATGCCTTCATCCTGCAACACCTTATTGAGAAGAGCGGCCTCCAGCGCAAACCGCTGTACGCCGCCTTTATTGACTTCAGGAAGGCTTACGATTGCGTGCACCGCCCACTGCTTTGGGAGTGCCTTAGGAGCCTGGGGGTACATGGGGAGTTCATGGCGGCGCTGATTGCCATGTATGATGGGTCCGCAATGTGTGTGCGCATCGACGGGAAAGTGGGACCCGCGTTTCCTTCACACAAGGGGGTCATGCAAGGCGACCCACTGTCACCGCTGCTGTCTGGGCTTTTTATTGACGCATTGGAGGGAGTACTAGACGCAGAGCTCCCGGGTGTTGGGGTGGAGATGGCGGGGCGCTTACTACGGCTGCTGCTGTACGCTGATGACTTGACGCTGCTGGCAGAGACGCCCGAAGCGCTTCAACGCATGCTAGATACTCTGCACGCCTTTTGCGGCACGCGCGCACTAACAGTAAACGTTAAGAAGTCAGAAGGGGTGGTGTTCAATGACCAGTTCTGCCCAGTCGGGGCGGCAGGAGGGAGGGTAACGCTGAAGTTTGCAGGAGCAGATCTACCCATGACACACGAGTTCCCATATCTGGGCATGCTCTTTCACCACCGGCGGGCAGTGGGGGGGGACGTGGGCACCCGACGCTCTAGGGGCCAGCGCACCAGATACGCGCTAACTCGCAGATGCTATATGATACGCCTTAATAATATTGGCATTAAGGCCCACCTGTTCGACACGCAAGTACGGCCTGTGCTAAATTACGGGTGTGAGGTGTGGGGCCCTGCAATGATGGCGGATGCTGGGGGGGGGCGTGTTTGCTGGGGTGGGCGGACGGTGGGAGAGAGGCATGAGTGGGAGGGGCGCTAAGGCCGCACGCGACGGATGGCGCACCCTGGAAGAAGTGCTTCTGCAATTTACCCGTGCGTCCCTAGGAGTCCGCAGCAACGGGCAGCAACTGGGGATTTTGGCGCGGGAGGCGGGGTGGCGGCCGCTGGCGGCAGATTGGCTGCGCCAGGCGATGCGCTTTTGGGATAAGGCGCGTGGGCGGCCTGACGGTGACCTGCTTAAAGATGCGATGCGGGAGAGCTGGGCGCTGGCAGAAGCGGGGCGGACGTGCTGGGCGGCAAGCTTGCAGGTGTGCCTCGGAGCTGTGGGGCACACCCTGGCGTGGGACCAGGAGGGACCGGTACGCATCACCAACCTGCTGGACGTGGCGACCGCGGCGTGGTTGGCCGCCGCAACAAGCACACCGGCGCTGCCGAGCGGCACTACCGTGCGAGATGTACCTGAGGAGTGGTCGCGCAGCTTTAAGATGCTGACCTACATGCGGTGGATGGCGGGTAGCGACAGCGAGCCGCCA
>VFSX01000001.1:380000-402500 GCA_016618255.1 Chlamydomonas sp. UWO 241
CCAGGGAGGCCGTAGGCAGCGTGTAGCTCGGCTGTGTGTGTGCATGTGTGTGTGTGTGTGTGTGTGCATGTGTGTGTGTGTTGGGGTGTGTGTGCATGTGTGTGCGTGTTGGGGTGTGTGCGTGCCGATGCCCATGCAGCGAGTCCATGCGTGCATGGGACGACCGCGTGCAGCTCCCCCCATCCCAATCCCTCCCATCCAATCCCAGGCATCGTGCATGCGTATGCACCCCTCAGGTGTGGGGAGGGAGCTGCCAGGGGCTGTCACTGGTTCAAACGGCCTCGCGCCTCACTAGAGAGTTGGAGGAGAACCCCAGCTTGGTCGTTGCGCTGCCCACGTCGATGACCAGCGCAGGGCGTTGGTACATGGCCATGATACCAGCGCCCCCTGCTGCTTCAGCGATTGGTGCGACTGATGCTGAGTGGAGTGTGGGGAGGTTAGTTGCGAAATGCTCAAATTGCACCATCGGGGCATGCCGGAGCCATGGTTTGCAATGGTGACGGTGTAATATTGTCGAGTTGGCACCCCCCGCCCCTCGGGCGGGAGTAGTGGATCGCCTCTCAAACTGGCACACTGGCCCACTCCCCCGAACCGCGCCACCTCCATCAGCCACTACTTTCGGAACACAAGCGTGGCAGGCGCACCTGCCACGCTCGTAGTGGCAGATGCGGGGTTGGCGTGCTGATGGTGTGCGCGGTGCATGCATGAGGGTGCATGGCGCGCGCATGGGCTGAGAACTGCACTCAGTGACTGAGGGAAGTGAGTTGTGGAAACAGGCGGCTCCAAAACACAGGCCAACCCTGTCTGACCGCTGAGTCTGGCCCTAGAGTCTGGCCCTAGCCGGCGCACGCACCGTGCGTGTGACACGCAAGCGGCCGGGCGAGCAGATGCAGAGCCACGTGCAGATGGAGAGGCGGGTGGGGACATCACCACCACCACCTCAGTCGCCCCAACAGCAGCCAGAGTCACACCAAGAGCAGACCAGGCAGTTCTATGCCATCAGGCGGGCAGTGGGCAGGCAGCGGGCAGCAGCGCTTGCAGGGTGGCGGAGGAGCGGATTGGGGCGTTGGGGAGGTGGCAGGGCTGGGGAGGAGCGAGCGGGCAGTGGACAGGCAGCAGCAGGGTGGCGAAGGAGTGGATTGGGGCGTGTGTGTGTGTGTGTGTGTGTGTGCATCGAGTTTGCAGCAGCAGGGTGGCGCGGGCGGGGGCAGGGGCGTGGGTGTGCACACGCACCAGTCGTGTACACACCAGCCGTGTACACACAGACCAGCCGTGTAATTGGCAGGTATTCGGTGCGGCGGTGTGTCCCTGCTGGCAGCGTGTGTGATTTTACAGGTTTTACACGTACACTCCCGGAGGACCCGGGGCGTGATTTAAGGCCCAAACTACACGTCTAGGAGAGCTCTACTTACAGAGCCGCAAGGCCACGCAGTGCGCCAGCCTATCAGCAGCGTGTGTGTGTGCGCGTGCGTTTGCGCGCGGGGAGTAGCGTGGTGCGGATGAACCCTCATCCCTGTGCTGCTGGCTCTTAAAGCTCGCACACGCGCTGCTTGTCTGCTGCCTGCTGCGCCGGAAGACGGGGGGGGGGCTCGTTCACACGTCGGTTCACTCGCACGAGGCACGTGTGCGTCGGCTCACTCGCAGGCTTGAGACAGGCAATGTGCTGGCACCGAATGCAGGCCAGACCAGTGAGACACACAGCATTGTCTTTACAGCTGCTTTGCCTCTTGGGCCAAAGTCTTATTGAGTGTAGCATGCCAAACGGAAACGCAAGGTCCAATGAGAAATGCACAAAATGTGCAATGCAATGATGTCAACACTCATCATCAGGTATCTCAATTTAAATGGCATGCGAAAAATATCAGGTGAGTGCGATCATAGTCGTAGTGTCGTAGCATTGCAGTCGTAGTAGCATGATGATGGATATTACAGTCTGTGTGACACCAGTAATGATGTATAAGACCGGTGTCGGCGCTAGCGCCCGACACCTTAAACTCAGTTTCAGTGGGAAACTGGCTGGCTACCTGGTAGGGGTGAGGGTAAACCCCCACACGCGCGCACGCACTGGACCTAGACAGGACACTGGGCCCCCAGATCCACCCTATACCACCCAGGTAGTGACAGCAACGCATTGTTGGTGTGCGCCTGTGTTCTACTACTAGTCCCGCCGCCGCCATTGGCTCCAGCAATCTCCTCCATGCCCGCCAGCAATCTCCTCCACGCCCGCCAGCAATCTCCTGTATGCCCGCAAGCAATCTCCTCCATGCCCGCCAGCAATCTCCTGTATGCCCGCCAGCAATCTCGTCCATGCATGGGCGCCGCCATGCGATCTCCATGCGCCGCGCCGCGCTCCATGCGCGCCAGCACCCGTACCACCCGCCTCATTCCCGTTCTTTAGCCATTCCCCGTGACACCTATGGCTGATCCTTGTTCCGCCGTCCCCTTTGGCATCTGTAACCCGTATCCTCTCCCTGTAGCCTCATTCCCCGTTCTTAACCGCCATCTCCATTATGGTGCCCGCCCGCTGGTGGGGCCTCGCCTCGCCCCATGCCGCACGGCTAGTGTATTGATTGCTGCGCCATCTATAATCTGCGCCTTGGGGCAGGGAACCCCTGCGCCACAACCTCCTCACAAAGCCTAGCCGCATGTGCCTCGCTTCCCATGTTTCTCAATTTCTCGCCATCCGCTTCCATGCCCGCCTGCAATCTCCTCCACGCCCGCGAGCAATCTCCTGTTTGCCCTCAAGCAAGCTCCTCCATGCCCGCCAGCAATCTCCTCCATGCATGCACGCGCAGAGCGCCGCCATGCAACCCCCATGCGCCGCGCGCGCCGTGCGCGCGCCGCGCCCGCCAGCTCCCGTAGCCTCATTCCCCGTTCTTTACCCATGCGCCGTGACGCATTAGCCTTGTCCGCCGTCCCCTGGCATGCATAACCCGTAGCCTCATCCCCGGTAGCCGCATTCCCCGTTCTTAGCCGCCATCTCCATTATGGTGCCCGCCCGCTGGTGGGGCCTCGCCTCGCCCCATGCCGCACGGCTGGTGCATCGATCGCGTCGCCATCTAATAATCTGCGCCTTGGGGCAGGGAACCCCTGCGCCGCAACCTCCTCACATAGCCTAGCCGCATGTGCCTCGCTTCCCATGTTTCTCAATTTCTCGCCATCCGTCTCTCTCTTCCATCCAGGCACAGTAAACCATTAGGAGCCGCAATCTGCTTGAGTTCCGATCGTTGTGAGAGGGGGTGCATGCTCGCCGCAATTCTCGCCATCGTGCATCGTGCTCTCCATAGTACCGCTGCCCCATCTGCCACATAGCCTCGCCCCATCAGGACCAGTTCACCAGTAGCGCTGTGCGTCACAGCCGCTCAGGGTAAATTTCCAGATTTTCAGCCGCCCAGTACCAAGCGCAGTTGTCCCGGTTGTCCGCCATCGAGCGGCGCCAGGGCGGGAGCCCCTGGCGAAGAGCTTGTGAACTTAACATAGAGGAGCTTACATATATGTGTTACATATATGTGTTACATATATGTGTTAGTCGGCGTGTCTTCGTGTCATAGTATCTCGGGGGGGGGGGGGCTTAGTGCCGTAGGGAGTGCCGTAGTGTTGTACTGCTACTGCGCAGCAGTAGTAGCCCAGCAAGTTGCGTGTGTGTGGCCGCTCACTCGTCGTCCGAGCAGCAGTACGAGCTGTTGTTAAACACGTCGGCGTCGGGCGTGATCGGGCCGCCGTCGGGCCCGGGCGACCACCGTCCCGTCAGGAGGAGCTTGGCGCAAATGGCGACGAGCTCGGCGGCAAGCGCGGCGGCGTCGGCAGCGGCGAGCTTGGCGGCGAGCGCGGCAGGTTTGGTGAGCTTGTGAGCGCGGTTGGTTGCGAGCGCGACACGGCTGCGTGCGAGCGTGAGCGCGGCGCGGCTGCTTTCGAGGTCGGCGTGTGCGGCCCGCGCGGCGCGTGCGCGTGCGACCCCGGCCGGCATCGGCGGCGTGCTCTTCTGCACCGGCGCAAAGTTGGTCAGCTTGGAGCGCGCAAGGAGAACCCGTGCGGCATGTGCGGGACGCCCGTGCGCATCGCGCTGAAGGTCCTGGTGTCGCACGATCCGAATCCAGCGGTGATGCCGTAGGCGCAGCCGTCGACGCTGCCGGGCTCCCGGAAGTTGAGTATCAGGCTTCGGTACTCGCTGTTGTCGGCGTGCTGAGCATCGCGCACTTTGCCAAGTCAGGCACGCCTCCGCCATTGCTCGAGCCACGTCGGCTGCTCTCGTTGGAGGATGCACACGACGTCTTGGAGGTGGTGGTGGGGAGCACGCTGTCCGGGTCGACGTCGTGCGGTTGCTTGGCGGATGAGGAGGTGGTCACGATGGAGATGGTGTTGGGGAAACGCTCGGTGCACCACAAGCATGTGCTTGCGGATCGTCCGGGCACAGGCCCCTGAGTGGCAGACGGCCAGACCGCGCTCCACATCGCCATCATAATGTTGGTGAGGCTTGAAAGGAGGTCGGGTGCGTGTGCGCGCGTGTCAAATCTGCGAGGGCACATGTACAGGGGAAAGAGGCCGTCAGGAACGGTGGGGCGTGGTGCGTTTGATTTGCTCTCTTTTGAGCGTGCGCACGCAGCTCAAGGCGGAGGGCACGGGGGCAGGGCCAAAAAGCATTTGCACGCCGACATGGAATGCACGTCGGGCAAGGTGGGCTGAGTAGGCCAAACGTGCACGCGAGGGCGCCAAGCGGTGCGACAGGCGCGATATATACTAGGGCAGCAGGAGCAGGGAGGGGGCGCAGGAGGCCTAGCTGCAGGGAGGCCTACATGCGCTACATGTACATTCGCGCACATGATGGATCCGAGTCGGCAGGCAATTGCGGCGCCCCCCACGCACGCTGCTGACCTGCCTATGAATAGGTGTTCTTGAGGTAGTCGGCTGTGAGGGGCGGCTGGCGTGGTGGCGTGAAGCTAAACGCGTTTCTGTCAGAAAACACGAGTGGGGAAGGGCAGCTGCAGTGTCCGTGGTAGCAGCACAATTGGGCGTAGGGATCACTAAAAGGGTCGCGGTAAGGAGTAATGGTGAGGGGGACAGCGTGGCAGTGGTTTTGAGCAACAAGTGTGTATTGTGTATCGTATCCAATTGGCGGGCGATTTGACGATTTGGTTGCGCGTTGCTCGGATACGTTGGCGTGGTGAGCCAGCGGGGCTGGGGCAAGAGTGGGAATGGGAGTGAGGGTGGCTCACAAAGTGCGATGGCTTGCTCCTCCTAGGATGAATCTGGGCTCGAAGGTACGCGCGCCGTGCTTGGAGACCCCATGCGCCCCCGCTAAACACCCCTTGGGTGCTGGTAAGAGAGCGAACCACAACGCACAACAGGGACACATCATCGCAACACCCATCACCTGCTACCTGCATCAGCTGAAACACACTAAAATCGTCCACCCTATTTTCGCTAAACCACACGCCCCCCGCTCAACCTCTCCTTCCGCTGGTTACTTCAGTCCTTGCTTCTAGCACCCCTGTGCGCGATTGCTGAGCTGTGCGCCTAGAATTGAGAAATACAGTTTCCTTCTTTACTGGGCTGCTAACACGCCATCAGTGGTGCACCATCGCCCCTTCCCACGTCAAACTACCTCGCCAGCTTCTGTTAGGCGACTGCTTTGTGTCTGGGTGAGGTGCGGGGTGGTAGGAGAGGCCGCAATCGCCCCATATGCATGCATGTGCGAGTCAGCTACAGGAGACTGGATCCTCCAGGAGCTCCTCCCTCCTGCGCCCCCACCTCCATCTCTCCCTCGCATGCCGCTGCCTTGGCATGCGCCTGTGATGCGCGCGGCTGGGACATCGCATCGCGGCCTGGCCTGCTAAAAAGTGCAGGCCTGGGCCACATGTCACATGAGCGGTAGTCGATCCGATTGTCCTCCGTTCACCCTACGCCCAAGGTCTACTGCTGCAGCAGATCACACACAAGTGTGTGTATCAAGCACAGGATGCACGTCCAACTGTTACTGGCACCCTACCTGCCCCCTCTCACAAGCACATGTGCGTGCATCAGTTGTGAAGCCACCTGGCACCAGATGTCACCCATCGCCCCTCCGATTGCCCCCGGCCTTGCCCCCCTGCTCCTGCGCTATGCACCTAACGCCCAGACTGCAGAGCACACACCCAGAACGAGAGGCACGCCCAACTGTTGCTGACGCCATGCCTGCCCGCCTCTGTACACGCGTGCCTTGCAGTTTTGCCGCCACGTACGTCATGATGTCCTCCATCAGTAACGCCGCGTACGTTGCCCCAGGCGCTGCCTACTCCTCTGGCGCCGCCATCCACATGCCGGCATCGGGGGGCATCGCTGCCAGCGCCGCCAACCTCATCCCGCAGAGCTCCAGCTTCTCTCCTCCCCTGCTCCTGCCTACCCTACGCACCCCCGCGTACGTCGCCCGAGGCGCTGCCAACTCCTCTGGCGCTGCCATCCTCATGCCGGCATCGGGGGGCATCGCTGCCGGCGCCGCCAACCTCACCCCGCAGAGCCTCGTGAAGCTGAGCTTCTCTACTCCCCTGCTCCTGCCTACCCTCGCCGTCACCGCCAAACGCGCCCTCATCCCCATTGCTGCCGGCGCTGCCAAGCTCATCCCCCAGAGCTCGAGCTTCTTTACTCCCCTGCTCCTAGGCGAGGCAGGCCTGTCCACCCTCGCCCTCACCCCCGTTCACGCCCCCACCCCCATGGCCTGTGACGTGCACTCACCCATCACGCCACCAGTGGCGCAGCCTCGCCGCGGACTCCGAAACCAGTGCAAGGCAGCGCTCGACGCAAAGGCAGCGGCAGAGCTTGAGGCAACAGCAGAGGCAGAGGCACAGCTGGTGCAGCGCATGAAGCGCCACGTGATGTACGTGCGCGGGGACGGCACCCCCAGCACGGTCACGAGCGAGGTGATGGATGCTGCAGAGGTGCTCATGGACATCATCGCAAACACCGCCAGCGTCGGCTCGGCGACCTGCTCCGGCGGTGGCACGTCCGCCGACACTGGCGGTGGTGCCACGACCGCTATGTTGACCGACGCGAGCGGAGACAAGCGCGGCCGCACGCTTGCCGACAGCAGCGGCGACGACGACGAGCAGCGCCCAGCGCCCGCGCCGGCACATAAGCGTCCGCACACTGTCCCAATGCGCGCCGCCATGGCCTCCGTGCAGGCTGTGCTGCTCCCCGCTGCAACATCCGCACGCGCGTTTTCAAGCGCGTCCGTACCGCCCAAGCCGTTTGTGCCTGCCGACGAGTTTGTCTCCAGAATCCTGATCTTCTTCACTAAGCTCAGCTCGCCGTCTACTCCGGGGAAAGCCGTGAGGGACGAGTTCAACAACGACGCGACCATAAGCAAGGCGCTGACCTACATGCTGAAGCACGGGGGGATGGTCAAGCGCTACAGCAGCTGCCGCAATGGCGGCAAGCGTGACCCGTACATGTACTCGCTGACAGACGCAGGCAAGCAAGGGGGGGAGAGGGGGGGAGGGGGGGTTCTCCAACTTAATGACCCCAAGCCATAATCTTGGAGAGCTTGATGGGAGGAGTCTCAATCCATCCGAATCGTTCAGTTTGATGGACTGATACGCCGCCATACGAGTCCTTTGGCACAGGTCCCGTCTCAAACGGACGCGTTTCGAGGCATGGGGTCAGAAAACAGCTGCCCCCCCACCCCCCTTCCTGGTTTACAGGTTTACAGGACATCCTCCTTCAGGGCATGGTTTGAGGAGGGCCGACCAAAAAACTGCCCCCCTTACACACACACACACACACACACACGCACCTGCAGGCAAGGCGGCGGCGGCAGTTGCGCTGTCGGAGGCGCCACCGGAGGTGGCGACAAAGGCGCAGGCAGCACGCGCAAAGGTGCAGGCGTCGAAGGCAAAGACGCAGGCGGCACAGACGGCGGCGCGGGCGGGCCGGTGACCACCTGAATGTGTGGCTAGCACCAGTCCTGGGTCTCGCAGGTTTTACACGTACGCGCCCGGAGGACCTCGGGGCGTGAGTGAAGGCCTAGACTGGACGTCCAGGGGAGCTCTGCTAGGCGAGCCTGCAAGACCACGCAGCGAGCCAGCTGTGACCACCTGAACGTGTGGTTTGCAGCGCGGGCGAAGGCGCAGGCGGCAAAGGCAAGGACGCAGGCGGCACAGGCGGCGACGCGGGTGGGCCTGTGACAACCTGAACATGTGGTTGGCACCAGTCCTGGGTTTTACAGTTTACAGTTTACAGTTTACAGTTTACACGTTTTACACGTGCACGCCCGGAGGACCCCGGGGCGTGAGTGATGGCCTAGACTTCACGTCCAGGGGAGCTCTGCTAGGAGAGCCCGCAATACCATGCAGAGCGCCAGCCTACCAGCTGTGACCACCTGAGTGTGTGGTTGGCACCAGCCTTGAACTCCCCTTTTGATCTGATGTGTGTGATCCCAAAAAATGTGAAGCTGAGCTTGCTGTGATTTGTACTATGTCACCCGCACCACACGCGAATACTGGAAATGGATCTTTGGCCTTGATGCGCGTAGAGACAAATGGCCCTACGTACTGCGTACGCACACTAAGTTAGGTGCGCGCAGTACAGCCCTGCAGCTGCATCGAGTCAGGCGTTGAAGCAGCAACAACTGTAAGAACACAGCTGGGCTCGCCTCCATTGCAAGCCAGCGTGCTGAGTGAGCCGACGCGTAACACAACCGCCCATCTTCCCGCCACTCGGGCCGGCAGCAGGCCACACGTGGGCGAGCTGCTGCAGCCAGAAGTGGGCGTGCACGCAGATGTGTTGGCAGATGAGGTGCAGTCTACTCCACAGAGTCTCATATGGCACGTTGAATCACATGCAGGGGAAGCACGTGTTGACCCTTGTGCAGCCACACCTGGCAGGGTTGGCAGAGGCATCAGCGGGGACACTGCACACGCGCAGCTGGTGCACCAATGGTGTCATTAGCGCCCCCGCAGCCCCCACAGCAACCGCTGCGGGGGCAACCCGGGAAATTTGTGGGGAAACTGCAGGTGGGTATCGCGGATTCCGCTCCGAAAAGTGTGAAAATTCGACGATTTCCACACTTTTCCTCGAAAAAACGGCGTCTGCGGGGCATTTCGGCATGTGACCTCCTGGGTTGCGGCGTCAAACAGGTCATTCTTGGTTTCCTTAATGATCCTCCGGGCGCATTCATGTAAAAACTGTAAAACTGGTTTCCTTCATGACACCACTGTAGTGCACTGTCGCCACACACCCTGCACTCCGTGCGGCAGTGTTTCCGTAAGCCACCCCGCAATCCGACAAAGTGCACTTTCGGGTTGAGATTTCGCGAATTCCGACTCGAAAAAGTGTGAAAATCGAAAAAATCACACTCTTCCGCCGACATTGGCCTCCGGGTCGGGTTGAGATTGGCGAAATCAGCGTGAGGCCCGGGTTGAGCCAGTATTTTTCCAAGATCCTTAATGGAACCACTCCCGTGCGGCCGGCACGTGCGCACCCGTGGTTCCGGTAAGGATCATGAAAAATTATGGCTCAACCCGGCTCAACACACTCATTTCGTTGATCTCTATATCTCTATATCCGAAGAGATAGAAATTTCGGCGGAACAAGTGCGAACATACCATTCTCACTTTTTTTTTCCGGGTCAGAATTCACGCAACCTCAGCGCGTCGCGCCAGGCCAATCTCGACCCGAAAGTGCGCTTTGCCGGGTTGCAATTGGCTAACGGAAACACTGGCGTGCAAGACATGGAGCCAGCGCTGCGTACGCCGCACTCTTAGCACGCAGCTCAAGCACAGCCGCTGTGAGAGTGGCCCCCTGTAGGTGCAAGCGAACAAGCCCACATTGCGTTGGTGCACAGCTGTGCAGTCGGCACTCACGCACAGCCATTGTGCGTCTGCCGAGGGCATGCTCATGCGTGGCAGGACAGGCCTTAAGACAGGAGGCGATGAGAGGTCAGCTTGTTAAACACGATCACGCGAGCCTCGCAAAAAAAACAGGAACGACGCGCTCCACAGCTTCATCCTCCTACGCCCTATCTGCAACCGAGTTTGCGGTGGCCGATCTCAAGACGCGACCGACCAAGTCAAGGTTGCCCGGTACGCGCGTACTAGGGGGGGGGAGCGTACTAGCCAGTGCCGCCAAGGACCACGGAACCGCGCACCAGGCAACCCTGTAGGGTCCAGCTGGACCGAGCAGGGGGCGTCGGCGCACTGACCGGTACCGGTAAGTGCTACAGTACCACGGTACGTTACCGCGCAGGCAGGCAACCCTGGACCGAGCAAGGCCAGGTCGCGACTACGCCACGATGAGGTTGAGGATCTTGCCAGCCTTGAAGATGATCTTCTTTACTGCCTTGCCCTCGGTGAACTTGGTCACGTTGGCGTTGGCCATCGCAGCGGCCACCGCGCCCGCTTCGTCGATCGAGGGAGACACGTCGACCGTGCCGCGCACCTGAACGGCAGTTGCACGGCAGTTGCGGTTGTGAGGAAGGGTTGAGGGGTTGAGGCAGTTGCATGGCAGTTGCACCGCAGCTGCACAGCACTTTCGTGGCAGCTGCATGGCAGCGGCACAGCAGTTGCGGCTGTGCATCATGGAAATCACACGGCAGTTGTGGTTGTGAGGAACAGTTGAGGAGTTGAGGCAGTTTCATGGTAATCGCATGGCAGCTGCACAGCAGCTGCATGGCAGCTGCACGGTAGCTGAAGCTGTGAGTCAGGGTTGAGGGGGGTGGGAGGCCGAGTCACGGCAGGTGCACGGCAGGTGCACGGCAGCTGCATGGCAGCGGCACGGCAGTTGCATGGCATGTCATTGCTTGGGGGAACGGCTGAGTCAACAACAGCGAATCAGGGTGGGTATGCGGGTGTGCAGGTGAGTGGGGGCATCCTGGCAAACTTCTCCGGACACCCACACCGACATGCAAACACGCACGCACCTTGCCGTTGACCTGCACCGGCAGCGTGATCGTGTCGAGCACCAGCAGCGACTCGTCGTGGGACGGCCACGGTGCGTACGCGAGCGTCGATCCGTGCCCGGCCTGTGCGCATCCATTGGGGTTGAAACTTGATGGTTGCAACCCAGTAGTGAAACGATGCGTCGCCCCACGGAGATGTGCAAAGAGAGAGCGGGCCTGGTTCCGGGTTGGGTAGGCGGAGCCTTGGTTCAAAATTGGGTGATGGGGTGGGAAGCAAGAGAGTGAGAGCACCAGCAGCGATGCGTCGTGGGACGGCCACGGTGCATGCGCCAGCGGCGATGCGTGGCCGGCCTGGGGTTCAGGGGTGTGGATGCAGCATGGCGCACGGCGCACGGCGCATGGCGCCGCACGGGCAAAACGCGCCATGCGCGTGGGCGCCGCATGCTTATCCATCATGGTAGGACGCGCTTTGCGCTTTCAGCAAAGGTGTACTTGGCCACAGCACGCAATCGCCAGCTATTTTCACGATGTGTACAAGGCTTTAGGGCTGAGGGGTGTGAACGGGTTGAGGGTCTTGCAAGGGCACCCACGTACCAGTGATCCCTGGGAAGGATTTTGGTAATTACCCCCCCCCCTCCCCCCCCTCGAGCAACTTTAACCACTCATACCAGGCGCAATACATAGCGGGTGCTCACGCAACGCATGCCGTCGTGCTGCTCTCGGCGCGAGCTTTTCAACGCACCCTTCCATGTCCTCTCCAATCAAGTTTGGGGTGGTTTTCTGGGAAATGGGAAATCCGGTCCCGCGCGGTGTACGGCTTGCAGGGGGATCACTGCAGCGCACCTGTGACCACAGGTCCTCTCAAACACACACACACACACACACGCACACACACACACACACACACACACACACGCACACACACACACACACGCACACACGCACACACGCACCTGCGCCCACAGCTCCTCTGCCAGGTGTGGCGCGTAGGGCGAGAGCAGAAGGATGAACGGCTCGAGCGCAGCGCGCGGCCGGTTGGGCCAGTCCTTGGTCACGCCGTTGACAAACTCCATCATCGCCGAGATGCCGGTGTTGAAGCGCATCTCCTCGATCTCAGTCGTGACCTGCACCACAGGTTTGGTTTTGTGGTATGGGTGTAAGGTCAGTGTAAGGTGCGTTAAATCCCACCACAATCAGGGTTTAGGGTTTAGGTGCAAGTATTGAGGGTTTTAGGGCGAGATGATAGTGTTGCCGCGCATCTCCTCAATCTCTGTCGTGACCTAAGGGTCAGTGCAGGCACAGAATGAAGGGGTGTGTGGCGCGGCGCGTGGCGTGGCTCGACAAGGGCTGCGCTGCTCACGCTGTGCAGTATCGTGTGGTGGCGTCTTTGCCATGCTTTGCTGCCGGTCGTGTGCCAGTGTTGAAGCGCATCTCCTCGACCTCTGTCGTGACCTGCACCACAGGTTTTGTTTAGGTCATGGGGGTCAGGTGCATCGCCACCAAGGTTAAGGGTTTGGGGCTCATGTGCAAGTGTTGCGGGCTTTTAGGGTGAGATGCCGGAGTCAAAGCAAATCTCAACCTGTGGCGTGGTCTGCGTGTACCTTCCTAGGTACCGTCCCAGCAGCTACCACCCAGCTTCTACCCAGCTTCAACCCACCTTCTTGATCGTCGCATTCAGCAGCCGCAGCTGCTCCCGCGTCGGCTCCTCGTCTGTCAAACCTCCCTCGAACACCCGGAACGAGCGCGCGAGGAAGCGATGCACGCCCTCCACACCCCGCGTGCTCCACACCTGGCGGCGGTGTGGACAGGAATTGGATTCGGATTGTGTTGGGATCCATTTCGGTGTGAATTTGGAAGGGACTCCCTCCGGCAGCCCTCCCTCAAAAGAAGACTCAGACAGTGCGCGCGAGGAAGCGGTGCACGCCCTCCACACTCCGCGTGCTCAACACCTGCAGTGTGGATTTCGACTTGTTTTGGGGTCCATTTTGGTGTGAATTGGAAAGGGATTTCCTCCAACAACCTTCAAAACACCCGGAACGAGCGCGCGATAAAGCGGTGCACGCCCCCCACACCCCGCGAGACCCACACCTGGCGGCAATGTGGCAGGGTGGTGTCGTCAGGAATTGAGTTCGAAATGTTTTAAGATCCATTTTGGTGTGAATTTGGAAGGGACTTCCTCATCCGTCAGCCCTCCCTCGAAAGACCTGGAACGAGCGCGCGAGGAAGCGGTGCACACGCCCTCCACACCCCGCGTGCTCCAGACCTGGCAGAGTGGACAGGAATTGACTTGGGATGAGTTTGAATTGGCTCGGGATACACTGGGATGCAGAAAGTGTTCGCACCGAAGCGAACGTGTGCGAGGAAGCGGTGCACGCCCTCCCGCGGTGCACGCCCTCCCCTCATGCTCTGCTCAACACATCCCGCCCACACCTTGGTGTCCATCGGCGACCACGTTAACATCACGTACAGGCGCAACGCAAAAATATTGATGGATTTAATTGTATTTGTTTGATTCGATTTTAATATGCTTTGTGATCGAATCGTTTAATTCACACATCACACCCCACACCCCGTTCACACCTTGGTTTCCCGCAGCGGCCCCATGAACATCTCGTACAGCCGTAGCGAGTCGGCGCCAAACTCGTGCACCACGACGTCTGGGTTGATCACGTTCCCGCGCGACTTCGACATTTTGTGCGCGCGCGCCGAGACCTTGACCTGTTAGGATTAGGGTTCAGTGTTGAGAGAGGTATAGAGAGAGATGGAGAGAGAGAAAGAGAGAGACAGAGAGAGACAGAGAGAGACAGAGACAGCAAGAGACACATAGAGAGAGAGACAGAGAGAGAGAGAGAGACAGAACGAGAGAGAGAGAGAGAGAGACAGTGACAGAGATAGTAAGACAGACACAGAGAGAGAGAGAGAGAGATAGTGAGAGACAGACAGAGAGAGACAGAGAGGGATAGTGTGAGAGAGAGAGATAGTGAGAGACAGAGAGAGACAGAGAGAGACAGAGAGAGATAGATCGAGACAGAGAGGGAGAGATAGTGAGAGAGGGAGAGAGAGGGGAGAGAGAGAGACAGAGAGGAGAGAGAGAGACAGAGAGAGAAAGAGACAGAGATAGAGAGAGACAGAGAGAGACGAAGAGAGAGAGAGAGAGAGATACCATCCTCCGCCCATCCACCCTGTCTGTCTTGAGCACGTTAATAAGAAAAGTAAGTGAGTGAGAGAGAGACGAGGAGAGAGAGAGAGAGAGACAGAGAGCGAGTGAGCGAGCGCGCGAGAGATTCTTTAAATTTCCCAGCCACCCACCGAGGAGTCAGCCTTGAGCGTGTACCCGTCCCCCTTTTTCTCCACATCAGACGCGTCCACACTCGAGGCGGTCGCGTCGCGGGTGCCCTCAGAGACTGGGAGGCCGTCTGCATCGATGTACCTCGTGTACTCTACCTGTGTGTGTGTGTGTGTTTGCATGTGTCTCGGCATCCTTTTGACCAGTGTTCACCATGGCACCCCCTCCCTTGCACGCCCTCCTGCTGTTCGGCATCGTCGCAGTCGGATTTGCATCCAACGCGCTCATCGCCGCCATCGGCTCCACCGGCATGCTCATCGCCCTCGCGGGCGCCACCGTCGCGCTGATCGCCAGGGATCACGCCGGCTACCGCGCGGGAGTCGGCCTCCTTCTCGTCCACCTCGGTCACGTGCTCGCTGGCACAACCGAACTGGACCTTTCCCATGAGCTCTACGCTCGCATCTCCTTCGACCGCCCCGCCGCCCAGCCGCCCCACGACGGCCAAGCAGCGCAGCCCGCGCAGGCCCACGCCCCCCAGGCAATCGCCGCCGCCCACCCACCCGCCGCCCGCCAGGCCCCCATGCGCATGCCCATGCGCGGCGCGCGGCGTGGTCCCGCCCCCCCTGCCCCTCAGGCCCCCATCGTCCCCCCTGGCCCTGCAAGCCAGGCAGCAAAGGCCGCCCTGGTCGGCGTTTCCGAGGTGGTGAACGCCGCCGCACAGGCCGCCTCCAAGCGCGCCCGTTCCCCACCTGGCAAGCGCGTTTGCTTCGAGCAGCCTGCCGCCGCCGGGCCCTCTGCTGCCCCCGCCCCCAAGCCTTCCGCCAACTCCTCCCCCGCGCCTCCCGCCGCCCCCGCCCCCAAGCCTTCCGCCAACCCCTCTCCCGCGCCCTCCGCTGCCTCCCCCAAGCCTACCGCCAACTCCCCCCCCGCGCCCTCCGCCGCCCCCCCTCCCAAGCCTTCCGCCAACCCCTCCCCCGCGCCCTCCGCCACCCCCCCTCCCAAGCCTTCCGCCAACCCCTCCCCTGCGCCCCGCGCCACCTCCCCTCCCAAGCCTTCCGCCAACCCCTCCCCCCCCACGCCCTCCGCCGCCCCCGCCAACGCCAACGCCACCCCCGCCATCGTCACCTCCGGCCCCAAGACGTCCCTCACCCCCCCTGTGACTTCCGCCGCCCCCCTCGCCACCACTCCCGCCGTAAGGCCCGCCAAATTTTCCGAACGCGGCCAGTCGACCTCGCCCGCGCGCCCGGACGCGCGCCCCTCCACCACTTCCACCGCCCCCGCCGCGAAGCCTGCCAAGCCTGCAGCGCGCGGCCGGTCGGCCTCCCCTCTCCGCGCCCTCAACGCCGCTGCCAACGCCGTTGCCGCAGTCGCATCTGCCGCAGCCGCCGCCCTCCTCCCCACCTCCCTCACCCCCTCTGCCCCAGCATCCCCCACCTCCACCACTCCCGCCCCCTCCGCCGCCCCCGCCGCCCCCACCCACGCCACTGCAGGCTCCCCCTCCTTCCAGGGGTGGGACCACGCAGCCGGCACCGCCGACTCGCCCCCCCCCCCCAGAACGCCCTCACTACCACCGACGCGCACACACCCTCCGAGATCTCCAACCCCGGCACAGGGTTCGCAGACTACGGCGGCCCCTCCACGCACGAGTCCCCGGCCTTTGTCACCCACAAGGGCAAGGGCTCGATGATCGAGGCCATCAAGATCCGCGAGGCATCTGCAGGCATTGGTCAGCGCATCACCCGCTCCATCACCCGCTCCATGTCCCTTGAGCAGCTCTCCCCCTCCGGCCCCGGGGTGGGGCAGGAGTAAGCGGGCCCCACCCCACCGACGGGCAGGACGACTAGCCAACGTCCCTGCACCTTCCGTCCCCCCCGCTACCAATCGCCCCCACCTCCTTCACCCACGCCACGAGCTCATCGCGGCCACCTACAACTGCTGCACCCTCTGGGGTGCAGCAGATGGCTCACGCTTCAACCCCATGGCACACCCCTTGCTCTCGCCAAACACCTCGCACACCTCCGCATCGACATATGCGGCCTCCAAGAGGTGCGGCACCCCGGCTCCGGTAGCCAGCCGCTCGAAGAGAATGGCTACCACTTCATCTGGTCCGGTGGGACCAAACACACCCACGGCGTCGGCGCCCTCCTCAGCCCTGACACCGCCAAGCTCCTCCTCAAAGAGGGCGGCTACGCCGCACTCAGCGACCGCATCCTCGTCCTACGCTTCCGCCCCGCCGGCGCCCCTCCCGTCACCGCAGTCATCGCTTACGCCCCCACAGACGCCGCGGATGACGCAGTCGCCAAGGACGCGTTCTACGAACAACTCCACCGCGACGTGCTCTCCCAAACCCCCTCAAACCACTTCCTTTTGGTCCTAGGCGACTTCAACGCCAAGATCACAGCGGCATCCCCCGACGCCTACCCGTCGGTGGGTCCGTACGCCTGCCCCCCCCTCCACCGCCCCTCCTCCTTCTTCCCTCCCTACTCCCCCCTTGCCGGGTTCCACCACAAACCTGGCATCAGCGACAACGGCCACCGGCTTCTCGACCTGTGTGCCGCCCACAATCTTGCCGTCACCTACACCTTCTTCCCCCATCCCCCTTCGAGCGTATTTTCCTGGTACAGCAACACCCAAAAGGATTGCAACATCCCAGACTACATCCTCGTCCGCCGCCCTCACCTGGGCTCCGTGCAAGACGTGCGAGCACGATGCCCCAAGACCCGGGGACTTGACACCATCGCCCGCTCTGACCACGCCCTTGTCACCGCGCGCATCCTCTTCCGCTTCTCCAGAGCCTGGAACATCACCCACTCCCGCCGTCCTCCTCCGCCCTCCCGCTATTTCACCGACCTGCTCCAAGACCCTGACACGCGGCTCCACTTCGCGGCAGCAGTCGAGGAGGCCCTCGCCACCCTCCCCCCTTCCCCGACCCCCCCACCCTGGACCAGATGACGAGCCACCTCACCGCGGCCATCCACTCAGCGGCCAGATCCACCCTTGGCCCCCGCCCACGCGAGGTCCCCATCCACTTCTACCTCCCCCCCGAGACTCTCAAACTCGCCCACGACCTTCAGTCCATGCGTTCCGACAGTGCACTGACTGGCAACCGTGACGCCCCCAAGGAGGCGCGCATGACTGCCCAGCTCAAGTCCGCCATCGCACGCGCCACCAACAAGCACTGGGACGGTGTCGCTCAACGCGTGCAACACGATTTTGACGACAACAACCCCCACTCCGCCCACGCATGCTGTCCAAACTCGTCGACCGCCCCCCTTCCGCCGCCCTCCCTGCCCTCCGTGTCGGCGACCACCTGTGCTTTGGAGCTCAGGCGGTGGCAGACGCGTTTGGAGAATATTTCCGTGTCCTCCACACTCCACTCCGCTCGGAAGTCGACGAAGCCACCCTCGCCTCCCACCTCATCTTCACACCCACCACCCCCGCACCGCCCCGTCTCCCTCCCCCTCCACACTCCCCCCTCCCCTCCGTCCGCCCCCCCCTCCGCCCCCTCTCCCATCCCCCCTCCCCTCCCTCCCCTCCTCCCTCCCGTCCCCATCCCCCGCCTGCCCGCTTCTCCCCTCCTCTCCTCCACTTCGCCCGCCCTCCCCTTCCCCTCCTCTCCCCCCCTTCCCTCTCCCTCTCCACTCTGAGCGAGGTGGTCTCCGCGATCAAATCCCTCAGGAACTCTGCCCCCGGCTCTGACGACATCACCTCCCCCCTCCTCAAACACGGCGGCACCGCAACCGCAACCGCCCTCCACCAGATCATCCTTACCTGTTGGAACACCACCTCCATCCCCGCCGCGTGGAACCAAGCAGACATCTGCCCCCTCTACAAGGGCGCATCCTCGGGCCCACCCACGCGCAGCAAGTCCTACCGCGGCATCTCCCTCCTGCCCGTCGCTGGCAAGGTCTACACTCACATCCTCCTCAACCGCCTCAAGCTCCAGCTTGAGCCCACCCTCCACACTTCCCAGTTTGGCTTCCGTCCGGGCCGTGGCACCTCCGATGCCATCTTCACCCTACGACGCCTCCAAGAGGAGTCACACCGCGCCCACGCCCCCCTCCATGTGGCTTACGTCGACCTGTCCAAGGCGTTCGACAGTGTCAACCACGCCGCCCTTTGGAAAACCCTCCTCCACCGCGGCGCGCACCCTGCCCTCCTCCACGCATCGAAAGCCTCTACTCTGGTGCCACCGCCAGAGCCCGAGTCAACGGTGCATACTCCGCCCCTTTCTCTCTCAAAGCTGGCGTCAAGCAAGGCTGCCCCCTCTCCCCCTCCTCTTCAATGTCTACATCGACACAGTTGTCCGGTCCCTGATTGCCCAGCTCCCCAACGCTGGCATTCAAATTGGCTACATGATCGACGGAAAACTGTACACCCCTGAGTCCCGCAAGGACTTTTTGACCACCATCCTCCCCCTCCTTCTCTACGCCGACGACATCGCCCTGCTCGCCCCCTCCGAGGAAGACCTCCGCACCATGCTCACCCTCCTCGACCGCATCTGTTCAGACCTGGCCCTTGCGATCAACTACGACAAAACCGTGGCACAATCCCTCGGCCACCCTTCTGCCCACACCGTCCCCTCCGCCCCTATCATCATCCCCTCCAACTCCTCATCAACCCCCCACCTGGTCCACTCCACCTCCAAGTTCAAATACCTGGGAAGTATTCTGTCCTCCCCCGCCGCCCCTTCTGATGACGCTCCCAACACGTCTGATTCCGACATCCTCGACCCAGAGATCTCACGCCGGATCGGAAGTGCCTGGTACGCCTTCAACCGTCTCACTCCCCGGTTCTGGAACTCCAACTCAATCTCTCCCACTACCAAGATCCACCTCTACAACGCCTTTGTGATCTCTGCCCTACTGTATGGCTGACAGACATGGACGTTGAACAAGGCCCACATCCACCGACTTGAAGTAACCCACAACCGCTTCCTCCGCCTCATCAAGGGCATCCCTCCTCACACCAAAGAGCACACCTCCACCACCACGATGCATGCCTCCCCCCCCTGTACGTCCCCCATCATCGACACGATCAACAAGCACCGTGCTACGTTCATCGGCTCCCTCATTCGCCGCCTCCCACCTCCCCCCGCCCCTACATCTCCACACACCCGCCCGTCCCTTCTCCCCCCCCCACTTCCTCCCGACATCATATACCTCCCCACTGCCGCCCTTTTTGCGTACCGCCGACCGGACATGACTTCGCTCTATGCCGGCGGCGCCATCACATCCTACCGGCTCAGCCCCGGCGACTTTTTCGCCCACTCCGTCAAGTTCCGTTCCTCCGCAAACACCCACTTTTTCAACTTCAAACGCGACATCTCCAAGCAACCCGAGTTCATGGACCTCTTGTCCAAGCGAGTCACACCCGAGTGGATCCTCTTAGCGAGATTTCCACAACTGTGGAGGTCATCTGCCGAGACCTAGTTTAAACTCAGTCGAAGCGGAGTGACGAACACAGCCGTCAGTGACCCGCATTTTGCCCCTTTCCCCCACTGTTTTTTGAATGAGGTTATTCGCCCTCTTGTTGGCGCACGGTTGGTCACCCGCCTCCAAATGGAATCTCCTCAATGATGACCAGAAACAGCCTATCTAGGTCTGCCGTGCAGAGTTCTCTGTAACGATCTCTCTCTCTCTCTGTGTGTGTATGCATGTTTGTGTGTGTGTGTGTGTATGGATGTGGGTGGGTGGGTGCATGCGTGTGTGTGTGTGTGTGTGTGTGTGTGTGTGTGTGTGTGTGTGCGCGGGTGTGGTCGATTTTACACTCCGTCGGACGCCTTTGATGGCGCATTAGACCCGCATGGCGCGATGGCGCATTAGAGGGTGTGTGTGTGTCTGCGTGTGGTGCAATGCACAGTCACATGGCAAAGCCAGACAGGGCTCGAGAGAGACGACTCTGAGAGAGAAAGGTGAAGTGAGAGGGAGCGAGATGGAGATAAGGCACGCGTGGGAGAGAGGGAAAGATTGAGAGAGAGAGATAATGAGAGAGATTGGGAGAGAGATAAAGAAAGAAGGAGAGAGGGAGAGAGAGGGACAGAGGGAGAGTGGGGGGAGAGGGAGAGAGAGGGGGAGAGAGGGAGAGAGAGGGAGAGAGAGGGGGAGAGGAGCGAGAGGGGAGAGAGACGGGTGAGAGAGAGAGGGGAGGAGATGAGGGAGAGAGAGGGGAAGGAGAGGAAGAGATAGGGAGAGAGAGGGGGAGAGAGGGAGAGAGTGGGAGAGAGAGGGAGAGAGAAGGAGAGAGGGGAAGAGAGCGTATGTGCGCCCCCCCCCCCTCCCCCCTGGAGTGCTGCCGTTTCTGTGTGTGTGTGTGTGTGTGTTGTGTTCCCGCACACCTTGACTGCTGCTGCTGCTGTCTTTGGTAGCTGTCGCGTTGAGCTGGCGCACGCTGAGGGGAGCCATATGCGTGCGGCTGGTAGCCACCGCTCTGCGCAATACAATGGGTGAAGGGAGGTGTGAGCGGGGAGGAGGAGGGGGGTCAAGGGAGGTGTGAGGGACGAGGGGGAAGCGAGGTGCGGGGAGGAAGGCGTGAGGGTGTGCATGTGTCTGTGTGTTGTATGCTGAGTGCTACTGGTGGCCCTCGCTCTGCGAAAGAGGGAGGGGGGGGGAGACATGCATGGGGTGTTGCATGCATGGGGCTGTCCAGCGCATGGGCGTGCATGGGGTCAGCACATGCATACCCTGCCAACACGCTTGCCTGTTGGTGGCCCTGCTGCGCGTGTGCGTACGACATGGGCGGCGCGTCGTATGAGGCGGTCGGCGAGAAGGATGCCGTGGAGCGGTGGGAGTGGTTGCCGGAGCGCTGGCGCTCCAGTGTGTGCTGCTGTTGTGAGCGTTGCCGCTGCGCCTGGTTGTCCTGCGAGCGCGACGCCCGCATGGCGTGCTCCTGCTCCTTGCGCGCCTTGCGCTCCTGCTCCGCGACCTCTCTCCGACTCGGATATCGACCTGACATTCCTGCGCCCTGTGCGTGGCTCCAAACGTCAGGGCACACACCTGGTGCTCTTTGCGTGTCGCGTCAAGATTCGAGCGCGTTGACTCAGTCCACACCGAAATTCACCGAAGGCCAAGGCCAAGGCCAAGGCCACGCATTGCGACCATGACGACCACGTCGGACGCGCCCGCCTCCTCCTCGGGGGAGGTCGACCCTCTTGTGCTCGACCTGACGAACGCGCACCTGCAAAACCTGGATGAACACACGATTGCGGAGACGCTCCAGGTGGGCGCAGAGCAGCAGCAGCATTGGAGTGTGTCCGTGTGCACCACGTGTACTGTAGCACTCGCCAGGGTGGTGGTTGGTGCGTGCAAGAATCGACCCAACAGGCCGCCGCAGATCAAAACGCGCCATCCCTGGCGCACGCAGATGCTCGACCTGACGTGCAACCGGCTCACTATGATTGACCCTCGCATCCTGGCTCTCAAAGGTGGGGCAGGGCGGGCCATGTGGCGTGCATGAGCGCCATGCATGCATGCTGGCGCGTTTTCGCATGGGCATGGGCACGCTCTGGTCTCTCTGGTCCACGCACACGCGCATACACATGCACCAGCGTATGTGTGGTTGCATTGCACGCACACACACAGACACCGCTGGACACTCACGCATACACACGCACACACACACACACACACACACACACACGTGCATTCTCTCATGCAAACCCACACAAACACCACACACACACACCATCCACCACAACCACCACCATCTGCAGACCTTCGCACGATCAACCTCCGCCAGAACCTCCTGACCGACCTGTCACAATGGAGCAATGCAAGCTGCCGCGACGTAATAGAAGACGTGGAGTTCAGGGACAACCAGCTGACAGAGGTGGGTGGTTGCTGGGTGGTTGTAGGGGAGGTTTCAGGGTGGTTTGCTGGGTGGTTGCTGGGTGGTTGCTGGGTGGTCGCTGGGTGGTTGCTGGGTGGTGGTTGGGGTGGTGGTTGGGTGGTTGTGAGGTTGCTAGGTGGTTGCTGGGTGGTTGTTGGGTGGTTGCAGGGTGGTTGTGAGGTTGCTGGGCGGTTGCCGGGTGTTTTGCTGGGTGGTTGCTGGGGTGATTGCAGGGTGGTTGTGAGGTTGCTAGGTGGTTGCTGGGTGGTTGTTGGGGTGGTTGCTGGGTGGTTTGCTGAGTGGTTGCAGGGTGGTGGTGAGGTTGCTGGGAGGGCGTTGACTTTGGCAGCTGTACAGGGGAGAGAAGATAGGGAGCCAGCTACCAAAGGTGGGCGGTTGCTGGGTGTTTGTTTGGGAGGTTGCAGGGTGGTTTGCTGGGTGGATGTGAGGTTGCTGGGAGTGCAGTGAGTTTGGTCAGCTTTGCAGGGGAGAGAATAGAGGGGGGCTACTGACCAGTGAG
>VFSX01000001.1:412500-527500 GCA_016618255.1 Chlamydomonas sp. UWO 241
TCTTCACTCCTATCCTGTGGCGCCACACCACATCACTCTGATGGTGCTTGCACATCACTCTGATGGTGCTCCATGTCACTCTGATGGTGCATGTAGGTGGAGGAACTGGAGGACCTCACTCTCCTCGAGGACCTGTGGCTCATCAAGAACCATACATCAAGAGTGACCTAAAAATGACCCGCCCGCATGTAACGTCGTGCCACATCACTCTTCCCACATCACGCACCACATCACTCTTCCTGTAGGTGGAGGGACTGGAGGGCCTCACTCTCCTCGAGGGCCTGTGGCTCAACAGCAACCGCATCAGAGTGACCTCCTCACTCCTATCCTGTGACGTCACACCACATTACTCTGATGGTGCCTTCCGTAGGTGGAGGGGCTGGAGGGACTCACTCTCCTGGAGGACCTGTGGCTGAACAACAACCAGATCGCTTCGCTGGACGCTGTCGAGGAGGGTGGGTGCCAGTGATTTCCTTTTCAGGAATTTTAATTAATTCTTCCACAGCCGGTTTTGCTTTGACCGCGTTGACCATTGACCTTCCGCTGACCGTCTGTCCTCATATATAGGTCGCTTGAAAGCTCTAGACGAGCTCTGTCTGGCGGGCTTGTCAGACTAACAATCCGCTGTATGGTTTGAGCTGTGTGCAAGGTCGAGGTACAGCCGGAACACAGCCAAATGGCTGTGGGGAGCCGAAAAGGAAATCACTGGTGGTTGCTGGATCTGGACCAGTGGTTTCATTCTGGAAGCCAAGAATGTCCTGTACCGTAGTGCCGCTTTGCCTTGCCGATTAAATAATTCGGAAAACGTCGCGGCAAAGTCGATTTCTGTAAAATATTGCCGGAAAAAAAAAACGCCCAAAGTGACGTCAAACCGGGGAAATTCTCCAAAAATCCCGCGGCAAGGCACTCGAGTTCTAAACAATTAAGCCCTTTATAAAAGTGGCGGCAAGGCAAAGCGGTACTACGGTATGCCCCCACAACTCAGGAGGGAACATGCCGAAAGTGCCCCCGCAGGAGGCGTTTTTTCTTCAGAAATTTGTGAAATCGTCAAATTTCACACTTTCAGAGCGAAATTCCCGCGATTCGCCCTGACAGTTTCGCCAGAAATTTCCCGATTTGCCCCCGCGGTGGGGGCTGCGGGGGCGCTAATGACACCACTGGTGCTGGACCTGAACCAGTGGTTTTGCCAAGGATCTTGGGGGAATGATGGCCCAACCCAGGCCTCACGGCTCACTCCCCAAGCTCAACCCAATGGAGGCTTTTGTTTTGCGAGAAGGGTGTGAAAATGTCAAATTTGACACTTTTGGGGTCGGTCTTTTAACCCGCAAGCGCCAGCCCAGATCGGCCTATCTCAACCCACTGTTGCAGGTTGCGACTTGGCTTACGGAAACATTGGCATGGATGTGACTATGTGATCGACGCAACTCATGGTGCATACGACTTGACTCGGCGCTAGGCCCACATGGGATGGAGCAGGGGGGGCGAACGTCGACCTTTTTCGGGAACTCGCTCTGCGCTGCTGATTGACCCGTGTTATCTGACTGGTGCATAGTGCGTGATAAATACCACTCGGTCACGATTGCGCATCGCTAGGGGCGGTACGTTACCCCGTCGGTGTGTCGCTTTCAACCTCCCCCGACCTCGACCGATGTGCCCCAAATTGAGGGCGTGTACGTTCCATGACCTTATAAGACGATGCGACGCCCGACTAAAACTAGCTGGCTATAAGCTGGCAGGGGTCTGCTGCGCTGTGCTGGACCCTATGGTCTAGGTTTTAGAGTCTTAAGATGAAACCCTAAACCCTCAAAAGCCCTAAGCAGATCGAGTCAATGATTCGCAGACGCACACACACACACACACACACACACACACACACACGCGCGCACACACACAAAACACGTGCACGCACACACACGCACACACACACACACGCACACACACGCACACACGCATGCACACACGCGCAGGCCTCGCCCCCGTGTCCGCCTCCCTCGCCACCATCTACCACACACACACACATACGCACACACACACACACACGCACACAAACACAAACACGCAAGCGCGCGCAGGCCTCGCCCCCGTGTCCGCCTCCCTCACCACCATCTACCACACACACACACATACGCACGCACACGCACACACACACACACAAACACGCAAGCGCGCGCAGGCCTCGCCCCCGTATCCGCCTCCCACTCCACCATCTACCACGCGCGCACACACACACACACACACACGCACGTGCACAAACACACACACACACACACGCGCGCAGGACTCGCCCCCGTGTCCGCCTCCCTCTCGACCATCTACCTACTGGACAACCCCGCGGCGACGGTCAACCCTGCCGCCTACGCCGCGCGCATGCGCGCAGCGCTGCCGAAGCTTACGCAGCTGGATGCTAACGTTATTGCGCGACAGTAGTTGCGCCGATGTGGCGGGGCCGTGGCATGTCGTCGGCCGCACCCGTTGGGCCCGCGCGTGTGTGCGGGTGTGTACTGGTAGAATGGCGCGCTGCGTGGCCTTGCGGGCTCTCCTAGTCGAGGCCCCTAGACGTGTAGGCCTTAACTCACGCCCCGGGGTCAGCCGGACGGGTACGTGTAAAACCTGTAAAACCACGTGTCCAGTGATATGCACACAGGCTTGAAGGTCTGGTCGCCTGATACGACGCTGGCAAGTTGGCAGTCAGCAAGGCAAATTTGAGTCGGTCTACGGGCTTGTTTTGGGAGAGGAGACAGCGGACGAGGTTGGAAACAAGTGAAGACGCAGAGATGAGGCAGTCTACAAGCTTTGTTTGTGTTTGGAGGAGATAAAGTGTTTGAGGGTGGAAACGAGTGAAGACGCAGAGGTGTAAACAAGTAAACAAGTAACACGGGGTTTCCAGCTAAGCAGGCTACTCTTCTACTAGAGATCACCCGCCGATACTCCAGCCCACTTGAGTGTACTAGAGCACCGCCGGCTCCCGGCCAATAGACTACTGCTCCCGCCGGCTAGACTACCCCAAACAGCGGTCTCTGAGAGACATGTCTGGCAAGGAGCATATAGGAGAGGACCTTCCTCAGGGTCACAGTAGTGGCCTTGTGGCCAGTCAAGCCGGCAGAAGCCGACTGGCGCTGACTGGAACGGTCCCCGCCTGGCAGTGCATGGCTGTCCAGCTCTCGTTTGCATGGGGCTCAGCCGGCGCCCCATGCCTCATGCATGGCCAGGTCCCACCCTCCAGGGGTGCATGGACGACAGAGTTGTCATGGAGGCTGCCTGAAGACCTTCCAACGCCAGTCACCGGCAGACGAGCGCCCCCGAGGGTGAGCGCGGTGACGAACGCTGCGAATGGTGAAGCGGATATACTCTGTGTTGCCTCGGCGGTCACCACCACTGAAGCCGTGATGGTAGCCCGCCTCCACGGGCAGCCATCTTGACCAATGTCCAGCATGCATTGACGGGTGCCAGCTCCTCCGCTCGTCGATCGACTCGTCGAGATCGGTGCCGCATGGCATCCTGCATGGGGGGAGGATAAGGGCCGTCTCCCAGCACGGGCCGCGGCAGCGCCGCGGCTACTCGCCAAGCCATGGCAGCGCCGGGCAAGCCGCTCCTGAAGTGTTCCACCGAGGGGCAGTCTAGCAGGAGCCAGGCCAGTCGTATTTTACCCCGCTCGTCAGCGGCACGGAGATCCTCGTCACCAGCAGCGCCGCATTGCTGGGTCCAGGGCTCGGCGACGAGAACGCGCCTCCGTTAATCGAACCCCAAAACGCAGAGGTGACTCAGTTTTATAAATTTATTTGGGAAGCGAAAGCGTTTAAAGGTGGACACGAGTGAAGATGATGAGTTCGTTACAATCCACTTCTGGCGGTCACACGTGCGGTTCCAAAGCTCCAGTGGGACTTAGATGAAGCAGTCCTGAAGACCTGCCAACAGAAAAAGGGGGGGTGCCCCACGGCAACGCCATCCACACACGGCGGCGGGCGCCAAGCAAGCAGCACCACAGTGCAGGCTCCACACTCAACCCCTCCAGTGGATGAAGGGCGGGCCCAAGGTATAAAACCATAAAGGGACCAAAAAAAAGCCCACCCTCAAAACACTGGAAGCGGAGCAGGTGCGCACACCCACCACAGCACTCTACCCAGCAGCCACAACTCATCCCGCCAGCGCACGCGTGCGGCGCTACCTCCCCTCACATAACTCGTCCCCTCAGGGATCTAGGACGCCTTGTTCAGAATGAGCTTTCCGTCCACCACTCCAACATAGGGGTGGGTCGGGCCCACCACACCCGCCCAACCTCGCGGCATCACGCCGCCCTCAGCAAAGGACGCCAGCGCGTTCCAAAGGTCCATCGTCGCCAGCGCCCCCGCCCGCTCAACCGACACCGTGCGATCAGGGGGCAGCACACCATCACGCGGACGCGTGATGCGCCACAGGTGGCGGCATCCGCGCTCCATAGCGTCCACCACGAGCGCTGCCACCACAGCCCACACACCAGCACGCACCCAGCGGGAGGCTGCAGCAGCCACACCTGGCAGCACGTGATGACCGGCGTAGGAGCAGGGAGGGCAGCAGCAACCGCCACCACCACCGCCTCCGCCACCGCGCATCCCCAGAAGCAGTGCGCACGCCACGCCGTCGCCGGCGGCCCGTCCTCCTCACGGCACCGCCACCCGCACGGGCACTCGGGCACTCCAAGCGCAGCCTGCTTGTGAAAGCCACTCACCCACAGCCGCCAGATGGGCGCCTTGCAGGCGCTGAGGAGCGGCAGCCGCCACAGCCCTGGCACCGCCGCCTCCAGGGTGCGCAGCCCCGCGCAGACCTGAGCGTCGGTTGCACGGGGGCCTCCGCGCATCCCGCAGTCAAGCGCCAGAGCCGCCTCCACCGTGGCTGCCCGCCGCACTCGCCGCTCGTCCACAACCGCCCGCAGTTGAAGCGCCACCGCTAGCTTGCACGTCAGCTGCCCGACCACGCCCGGGCCGTGCGCAAACCCAACCCACCGGGGCTCGTCCGCGGCCCCGCCCCCCGCAGGCAGGGGAGCATGTTTGGCAGTTGCGGATCGGAGGCCAGGCCGCCCACGCTGCCATCCAGCCGGCGTGATGACACTCGGCAGCTGCCACCCGACCAGCCGCAGGATCTCCACCACAGCAGCGCGCTCGCCCGCGCGAGGGAGGGGCTGAAAGCGACGGAGCGGCCGGAGCAGAGTGAGGGCAGCTCCACCAGCTGCCGCCTCGACCCAGGCTGAGGGCACTGCCGCGAGCGCGACCGCCACTGCCGTGAACAGGGGGTCGAGCGTGCGCTGCACGCACAGCAGATCTGGCCCATCCCCCAGCACTGGCGGCGGCACCCCTGGGAAAAGGGCGCGGCACAGGACTGCCCTCCAGACACTGCCCCCGTCGTAGGTGCCGCACGCCAGAGCTGCGCAAAACTGCCCCAGCACGAGCGGCGCGCATTCCGGATCCGCGGCAGCGTACACCGCCAGGCATGCGTGGTCGACCGTGCGTGTGCTGCGCACCATGTCGACAGCAGCGAGCCACGCCCACAGCGCACACAGGTCTGTGACCGTCCGCATGCCGGGGAGGGCGTCGCGCACGCGGGCGAGGCCGTCCACCCGCCAGCAGGTCGCACCGGTCGAGCTGAAGAGCGCATGCCCTGCCGCATCCCCAGTGGGCTCCCGCCACTGTACCGTCCGCTGCGCAGCCGGCAGCTCCAGCTGGAGGAGGGGATTTGCCCAGAGCGGCGCCTCCGCCCCCCACAGCTCAGCTGTTTGCACGCGTCCCAGGATGCGCGCCACTGGCCCCAGGGCCTGCACCCCATTGAGCATGCGCCGCATCGGCCCAGCCAGCAGCGCCGCGCTCACAGCCGGTTCTACGCACTCACCAACGAGGCCGCTTGGCAGAGTGCCTGGCCCAGGCGCGAGGCCCGTCATAAGCACAAAAAGGCTCGGGTGGGCCCCCGGGCAGAGGCGGTGCACCGCCTCCACCATGAGCGGCTCCCATGCCGGCTGAGCCGGGGGCGCGGGCTGCTGTTCCGGCTGTGCCCCCCTGCCACCTCCGTCGCCCCCGCTGCCGCCACCTCCGCCGCCGTCGCCGCCACCAGCCTCGCCACCATCGCCGGCCCGTGGGGCCGACAGCAGGAGATGGGGGGCGCCAGCCGCCCACGCCCCAAACAGGCACGCGAGGTGGACGGCCCACTGCGCGTGCACAATCTCCCGCCACGCCGGCGCCCCAAAACCACCGTGCGCCGGCCGCCCCAGAAGCATCGCAGCGGGCGCGCCTGGCACCGAAGAGGCCCACCGCGGCAGCGCTGCCGGTGGGTCCGGCCCCACGCTCCTGTCCACCAGAGTAGCCGTCCACCGGGAGAGCAGCCTCTCTGCCTCCGGAGTCATGCCACAGTGCACCGCCCGGAACAGGATGCGGGAGACCCCGTACGTCGCCGCCGCGTGCCCCCTGCCAAAGACAGACATTGGGAAGCGCGCGAGCTTGGTGTACGCGGCCGCAAGCCTCTCACGGCACACCCCGGTGACGGCCTCCGGGGGCGGCAGGCCGGCAGAAACGGGCACGCCCAGCGACACGCCCGCGTCCAGCACGCGCAGCCCAGCCACCTCTGCACCCGCCAGCAGGCCCTCCCCCGCCGAACCCAGGGGCAGGATGCCGCACTTGCCGAGGTTTAGGACGAGGCCCGTCGCTCGGCCAAACACCGCCATCGCCTCCACCAGCGCAGCGACGGCAGCCGGCGCACACGACCGGAGGAGGGGCATGCAGTCGTCAGCGTACTGGGGGCAGGTCACTCTGCAGCCAGGCACGACCTCGACCCCCACCGCCGGGCAGGTGCGCAGGAAGCACGCGAGCGCATGCCCCAGGAACAGGAAGAGGGCTGGCGCAGCGGGGCAGCCCTGGCGCACGCCCGCCGCATACCGGCGCGGCTCAGAGATGAACCCGTTGACCTCGGCCGACGCGTACGTGTGCGTGAGGATGGTGCGGGTCCATGCCAGCACACCGTCACCGACGCCCACCGCCTCCATGACCGCAAGGAGGCAGCCACGGTCGATGGTGTCGTACGCCTTGCGGAAGTCGAGCAGCGCCAGCGCTGCACCCGTCGGCCCCACGCCCTCTGCCGCGTTGGCAGCTAACAGGCCAGGCAGCATCTGCGTGAGGCAGATATTGTCCGAGATGCGGCGGCCAGCGAGGAACGCAGTCTGTTCCGGCCCCACCACCGCAGCGAGCAGCGGCGTCCACCGCGTCGCCAGCACCTTGGCGAGGATGCGGTAGTCAGAGCCCAGCATGGTGAGTGGGCGGTAGTTTGCCGCATCCGCTGCATCTTTGGCCTTGTAGATGGAGGCGACAACGCCATCGAGAAACCCAGGCGGCGTCTCACCCGCAGCGCCCACTGCGGTGAAAACTGCCGCCAGAAGCACAAAGGCTGGCTCTCCCAGCTTCCGCCACACATCCACTGGGATGCCATCCGGGCCTGGGGCGGTGCCAGGCTTGGAGTGAGTGGCCGCCGCCCGCACCTCGGCGGGCGTGACAACAGGCGCGCCCGCTGCGCCCGCCACCGCCTGCGGCACGCGCGGCGAGTGCGTACGCACCGCCCCCAGCACAGCCTCCCGATCAGCGGGGGATGGCGGTGGCGGCCGAGAGACCGCCGCCACGGCATCAGCCATGATGTCAGCCATTCCCATGCCGTCAGTGACGAGGATGCCTCGCGCATCTCTGAGGGCGGCGACGCGCCGTGCCGTCGCTGGCTTGCGGAAGGCTGCCGCCATGCCCCCGGCAACGCGCTCTCCCGGCCGCACACATGAGGGCGGGGCTGGAGTGTACCGCCGCACCGCCGCGTCCAGGCGCCGCTGCAGCGTATGATGATGATGATGGACGTTACAGTCAGGGACACCTCTAAAGGCGTATAGAGCCCGGCGAGCTCCGCCAGCCCATCGCGCCCCGCCTCAACGGCCGCGCGCGCTCGTTTCAGGTCTGCACGCAGCCGGGCCACCTCCACCGACACAGTATCTCGACGCCGACCCAGGTCGCAGTCGAGGCGGCGGGCCTCGCAAGCCAGGCGCGGCTTGAAAGCCTGCCACCACCGCATAAGCTCCGTGTGGCCATGGGTGGGTGCCCCCGCTGCCTCCCGACCAAACCATGCCCTGAACCCATCGGCCAGGTCACGATCAGCCCAGAAATGGGCTCGCACACGCGGCCGCCCCGGCCCGCGCGCCTCTGGCACTAGGGGGGAGAGGTGCATTGCCACAACGCGGTGATCCGACCCGCCCGACTCCCCCGCGTCGCACCCGAGGACGCGTGGCACGAGGGCCGTCGACACGTAGAGGCGGTCGAGCCGCGCCTGTGCATTATACGCACTGAAGGTGTACCCCCTCTGCATGGGGTGGACGAGGCGGTACGCGTCACGGAGCGGGGAGTCCTCCACCAGCGCTGCCATCGCCGCCGCCGGGGCGCAGTCGCGCCACTCGAGGGGCCCCGCAGAGCGGGCGCGGTCACGTGGGCTCTCGACAAAGTTGAAATCGCCTGCGAGCACGAGGTGTGTATGGCCAGCAGCAAGCGGTCGGATGCGCTCCTCGATGAACGCCGCCTGCACTGCTGGCCGGTTCGGCTGCGAGGCCGGAAGGTGAAGATGCAGAGATGTTGAATGCCAAGGCGCAACCTTCCCTCCGCTACTGGGTTTCTGCGTGGTGGTGCCTTGTTTTTACAGTTTTTACAGGTATGCGCCAGGGGGCGTGGGTTAAGACCTAGACTAAAAGTCTAGGGGGGCTCTACTGGGAGAACCCGCAAGGCCACGCAGAACGTGGTGGTGCCTTGACAGGGCTCTAGTACACACACGCACACACACACTTGTTTGTCCCAGCGGGAGAGACGCACACGCGTGTGAGCAGTTCGCAGTCTGTCCCACGGGGACAAACAGGGGGGGGGGGGGGGGGGGCGTACACAGTGCGGCTGGGATACACACAACTAAGGGACAGTGGGGATGGGGTACACACAACACAGTCGGGGTAGTGCACGGGTGCTGCACGGGTGCAAGGACTGGTGGCACCAAACGACCAGGCAGGGCAGTCTAAGCTGGTTTGTATGTCCAGCTGTTTTGTCCATCTCGCCACGACGAAGAGTAGCCTGCGTAGCTGGAAACCCCGTGTTACTGTTACTGCCATGACGTGAGACGTCACGGTGAGCACACGGAGCACACCACGCCGACGCGGCTCCTCACCGATGCCCCCGACCGGCAGCGTTGGTGATGAGGAACGACATGGACACCACGCCGCCGGCAGCCGCCCCCTCCCCCCCTATACTCCCCACCCTCTGCCAGAGATGCTGCACCAAGTGCATGAGAGCACGGCAGTCAGGCAAGCTGGTGCCCGCCAGCGGGGCCGCGGCGGCTGCAGATCTGCTCCACCACGTTCGCCGCATTGTCGTTATACCTCGTTACACCTCCCGCACAGCCACTTCTGGTGACGGCTTCCACAAGGATGTCCAACATCCGATCGCCCACAAGCTCGAGCTCCCCAACCATCAGCCTGCGGGGCGGGGCCCAGTCATGGCAGCCGGCACAACCACACAAGCTAGGTGCTGGTGTACTAAAACCGCTGTGCTCCCCCGGCACCAAAACGCGCACCAAACGCATGCTCTGTACAGGTGGCATGCAGCTGTCCATTCGTGCGTCCGCACACTCGAGGAGTGCAGTCCCAGGCAGGCCATTTGCCTCACCGATTGTTGCGATCACTGATCAAGGCCGAATACCATGGCACCGCCGGCACAGATCAAAACGGCATCCTAGGGTTCCTTGCGAGGGTGCTTGCGGCTGCAAATGGCGATCGCTGTCCACACTCTTTGCGACCTCACATCGCGCGCGCGTACAAAGCTCCGATCCCCACCATCACCAGTCATTCAGCTCAAACTTGCTCTTCCACAACTTTCTCGTAGCCACCTTCCTCCTACACTCAGTCCAACCCAGCCATCATGATGCAGCTCTCCAAGCAGGCCACCCGCGCCACCTCCTCCGCCCTGCGCACCTCCACCATGCCCCGCGCTGCCCGTCGCATGGTCGCCGTGCGCGCGATCGACGACGGTGAGTGCTCGTGCAGAGGCCCCCCATCTGCCCGCGCCCCGCAACTGTTGCTGCTGCTGTTGCAGTGGCCGAGAATGCCTGCCCGCGCCCCCCAGTCAACCTCATATACCACCAGCAGTCACGCAATAGGAGAGGCTGGAGGTGGCGAGGGGTAGAGGGGAGGAGGGGGGAGGGGGGAGGGGACAGGAAGTTAATGGGTACTCTTCACAACCACCCTCCTTCACTTTCCGTCGCTCCGAGAGTGCCCATCCCTAACGCACCCTCCCTCCTCCCACTCCCGCATGCTGCAATGCAGTCAAACCTGTGTCTGCCACGCCGCCGCCCATGACGCCGCCCCCTGTGGCCACGCCGCTGCCCGTGATGCCGCCCGCCGCGAAGGCCGTCGGGTGGGGCGACGTGATGGCGTTCTCGGGTGAGTGCGCCGCCCTACCGTGCGCCCCACAGATATCCTGCATTATGATGAAATGTTCAAGATGAACCAACTGTTGAGAGTGGCATCCCAACTGCTCGAATTGAGTGCGGCAACTAGGTGCAAACTATGTGCAGAGCTGCACAGCTGCACTACAACCGCTGCACCGCGCTCCCACCACTCCTGCCGACAAGCCAGCGCACACGCGTTTGACACTCGCACACGACATCCGACCACCTCCCTCACCCATACCCCTCCCCCTCTCCTTGCATTCAGGCATCGGTCCCGAGCTCATCAACGGCCGCCTCGCCATGATCGGCTTTGTCGCCGCCCTCGGCGCCGAGCTCTCGTCTGGCGAGTCCGTGCTCACCCAGTGGGCCAGCGAGCCGATCTACATCGCCGGAGCATTCCTGCTCGTCATCGCTGGCTCGCTCATCCCCTTCCTCCAGGGCAACAAGAACACAGAGTCGCTCGGCGCCCTCACGCCCTCGGCCGAGATGACCAACGGCCGCGCCGCGATGATTGGATTCGCTGCTCTGCTAGCCGTTGAGCTTGCGTCCTCCGGCAAGGCGCTGTTCTGAGCATGCTGCAGTAACGCTGTTGAGTCTATGCGAGGCTTAAGTGTTGCTAGGCCAGCCGCTCTCTTCGTTACCCAGCCATTTTCTCATACATTTCTCACATTTCTGTTACTTTCTCGCACCCAGCAGCCGGATGTCTGGGCATTTGCGGTGAGGCCTGGACACAGCCTGCACCCTGTATCCATACAAATAAGAATGTTTTGTTTGTGTCAACAAGATTTTGAGCCGTTTGGGGAGTGGAGAGAGAGACAGAGCTTACAAAGATCAGGCTGCCGCAATTGCACGCTGCCAGTTGTGTTATACCCGGTGTCTCAAAAGTCTGGTCCCTGCGCTTTCTGCCACCACTTCAGAAGATGAACAGCAACAGGTTGTTCACTGCAGCCTACCAGTTTCTGCACTAGCGCACGCGCGCCAAGGCACATCAGCAGGGGTGCACCCGCCCACCAACAACCAGCCTGGCTACACACCCAGAACATATTTTTCTTGTGTTGCTAGTGCACTAGGGGGCACTAGACCCGTTATGCTCCCCAGGCCACGCAAAGCACCAAAGCTGCCTGGATGGCTGGCATGCAGCTGTCCATTTGTGCGTCCGCACACAGCAGCAGCCCCAGTCAGGCCTCACCGATGCTGCGATCAACGACCAAGGCCGCAAACCAGGGCACCCCCGCCCAGATGAAAATCGCACCCTAGGGTTCCTTGCGAGGGTGCTTGCGGCTGCAAATGGCGACCGCTGTCCACACTCTTTGCGACCTCACATCGCGCGCGCGCAGAAAGCTCCGATCCCCATCATTTCAATCATTGTGCTGGAACTTGCCCATCAACAACTTTCTCCTCCAGCCACCTTCCTCCTACACTCAGCCCCACCCAGCAATCATGATGCAGCTCTCCAAGCAGGCCACCCGCGCCACCTCCAGGGCCTCCGCCCTGCGCAACTCCACCGTGCCCCGCCCTGCCTGTCGCACGGTCGCCGTGCGCGCGATCGACGACGGTGAGTGCTCGTGCAGGCCCCTCATCTGCCTGCTGCAATTTTTGCTGCTGTTTTGGTGGTGGCCGAGAATGATTGCCCGCGCCCCCCAGCCAACCTCACATCCCAGAAGTCACGCAATTGGAGAGGCTGCAGGTGGCGAGGGGTAAAGGGGAGGAGGTGGGAGGGTGGAGGGGACAGGAAGATGACGAGCACTCTCACCACCACCGTCCTTCGCCTTCCGTCTGAGACAGCTCATCCCTAAAGCACCCTCCCTCCCTCCACTCCCGCATGCTGCACTGCAGTCAAGCCTGTGTCTGCCACGCCGCCGCCCATGATGCCGCCCCCTGTGGCCACGCCGCTGCCCGTGATGCCGCACGCCGCCAAGGCCGTCGGCTTCAGCGACGTGATGGCGTTCTCGGGTGAGTGCGTCCACCTGCGCTTCACAGCCAGCCTGCATTGTGATGAGAGGTGGATACAGGGTGTGCATAGGCTATGCTTCGAGTGGGAACCTCCCTACAAGTGTCCTCTGACCACAGACCGACCGCCTGTCCCTGAACAGTCGCACCGTCACCGGCACGACCGCCCTCTCAGCGCCCCCCTTCGAACAAGCCAGCGCACACGTGTTGGCCCGTGCACCCAAGCAGCTGTCTCACCCATCCCCCTCCCTCTCTCCTTGCATTCAGGCATCGGTCCCGAGCTCATCAACGGCCGCCTCGCCATGATCGGCTTTGTCGCCGCCCTCGGCGCCGAGCTCTCGTCTGGCGAGTCCGTGCTCACCCAGTGGGCCAGCGAGCCGATCTACATCGCCGGAGCATTCCTGCTCGTCATTGCAGGCTCGCTCATCCCCTTTCTCCAGGGCAACAAGAACACCGAGTCGCTCGGCGCCCTCACGCCCTCGGCCGAGATGACCAACGGCCGCGCCGCGATGATCGGCTTCGCTGCACTGCTCGCCGTCGAGTTTGCGTCCTCTGGCAAGGCGCTGTTCTGAGCATGCTGCAGTATCATTTGAGTCACGCGAGGCGCACAAAGCCTTGCTAGGCCGGCCTCCGTTGGTGAACGTCCTTTTCCTCGTACATTTCCTCCCACACCCTGATATTTAGCTGCACCCAGCTGAGGTATCCGGCCATTTGCAGAAAGGCCTAGCTCCTGTATATTCATTTGCGTACCATATTTTTTTTTTTTGCAAATTCGGCTCTCGAGTCGTGCTGTGAGTGAAGACAGAGCAAGAGAAGTCAGGTTCACCGTGGGCAAGCGCGCGCTGCCAGCTGTGTTATGATCATGTGTCCCAGAGTTCTGGCCCCTGCGCCCACTGCCACTACCTCTGTGCATCGTTCTAGGATATGGCAGGAAGTGCTTGCACCGATGTTCAGCGAGCTGCAGGCGGGGCCCAGTCATGGCAGCTGTCTCTGTTCCTGGGGAGCGCTGGGTTGGCACAATCCCGGTGCAGTGTGCCTCCCTCACCGTGTCATCAGAAGTCGTGACCGGAAACTTAGCCTTCGACTGCCACATGCCGCGCACCTCGGCGGCGCAGGGAGGGAGGGGGGAGAACCCAGAGGAAGAGAGAGGGGACACCGGCGGTAGACGGTGACATGCCACTAGCACATGCCCTCTTGTAAGGTGCCCCCTTCCCTACAGCAGTGTATTCAACTGCAACACGGGCTTGTTTTATTGCAGAGTCCACAGCCCCTATTGTCATTGAGGGATGGTTGGATAAATTGTTGCTGAACTGGCACCGGGGAGTTGAAACATTGTTGAAACAAGATTTTTTTCAACTTGAACAGGGGGGGTATTTTTCTGTTGAGCCGGGTGGAGAGCCGTTGTGTACGGTCCGGCTGCCCCGCAGGCGCCGGCCCCTCCACCTCAGCGGTCAAATAGATTGGCAAGCGCCACTTGACCCCCGATCCCTCGGAAGCAGTAAGGACCCATTTTGGAGGCGTCGCACAATAGCCCCTTCTTGCTCTGGGACTACACGTTGGCAGGCAGCTGGCTGGTGGCTACCGCTCCTCACAAGTAATTGTTAGGGCCAGAACTGGACTTTGGTCTAGGCGGTGGTACTAGGGCTAGAAGGTAGTCTACGCTGGAAAGCCGATGTAACTGTAACCATAACTGAGTCAACTGCCCCTGTATATATGTTTGACTGAGTTTTCCTGTGGAATCAACTGCGCTTCAATCTAGGCTATGTTACTGATGGATGTGGCCGGCTGCCTTCTTTGACGACCTCAGTGACCGCGAGGAGGCATTGCACCAGCCACTTTGGCCTGCTTTCATGACAGACGCCACGAGGCAGCTGACCAGTTTGCACGCTGTGGTTGGATTGGCTGCTGGCACGCACACACACGCATGCACGCTGTGGTTGAATTGGCAGCTGGCACGCACGCACACGCGCGCGCGCACACGGGTTGTCAGATCCCAAAGGGCAGCTGACCAGTTCGCACGCTGTGGTTGGATTGGCTGCTGCCGCAAAGACTGCGGAGAAGCGGGCGCAGTTCCACCGCGCTTGCCTCCTGGTGTGACTGGCCTTGCTCGGCCTGTTACATCTTAGCCACTGGGCCTTCAATCAGAGAGAGCCGCGCGAGGGTTCCCGCCCTAAAAATTTCGGATCTCGAGATGTCAGACCACTGGCTGGTCTAACATATAGCACCCTTCGTGCTAACTCCTTACTTGACATGCGTGGCTGTTACACCTGGTCCGGTCGTGTAACCAATTCTCTCTCTTACACCTGGTGCGGTCGTCTAACCAATTCTCTCTCTTACACCTGGTCCGGTCGTGTAACCAATTCTCTCTCTTACACCTGGTCCGGTCGTGTAACCAATTCTCTGTCTTACACCTGGTCCGGTCGTGTAAGCAATTCTCTCTCTTATACCTGGTCCGGTCTTGCAACCAATTCTCTCTCTTACACCTGGTCCGGTCATGTAACCAATTCTCTCTCTTACACCTGGTCCGGTCGTGTAACCAATTCTCTCTCTTACGTCGGTAAAATTGATGAGTCTTGATTTCTGTTAGAACGCCGCTTGAATCAAGCGGCGCTTGATTCAAGCGGCCATCGATCGAGCCGCTCTTGATTCAAGCGGACGTCCGAATCAAGCCGGTTTCAAGCGGTTACCCAGTGATAATGCGTTTTGTACGCTCAGTCTGCATCCCCTGCGCCCCCCACTGCCTGGGAAGGCATATATGATCATCATGTCCAGCTTAGATGGGGCGGGGTGCGCTGGGGGGGGCGAAGGGGCTAGTCCCAAGTCATTCTGAGACTGCGCATAGTCCCAGTGTGACTCAGTGAGACTACGGTTTGAGCGCCTGGACTCCGCCCACAGTGCGTCCCCGACAGCCCCCGCCCCATGCAGCATCTATGTGGTGCATTTTCACCCCTTAAACCGCATGGCAGCGTCGTTGGTGACCGCGCGAGTGTCTGGTGTGGGGTTTGCCAAACACCCGACTTGCTCTCTGCTGGTCACTGTTGAAGCGAGCTCTTTAGCCCGCGCGAGGTCATGCATGACCGCATCATCATGGTGCGCCCCGCGGCGAGGCTCGCGTGGTGGTCGCGAGGTGGTCGCGAGGTGGTGAGGTGGCGGGGCGGGGCGGGGCGTCAAAGCTGCCGTCCAAGCGGACCCAGCGCCATGGTCCAACATGCCACGTGATCGTTGGTCGCTGAAACGACCATCACTACGGTCATCGTCATCCGGGGGGCTGGGCAGGAGGCGACCGAGAAGGCTACATGCAGGACGTTACGCTGTACGCCCCGCGGCCTGCGTCGCGCTTATAAAGGTGCGTGGTTGTCACACCGAACCATGCACGCGGTTGTGGGCCTGGGATGCGTGCATATCAGGCAGGGGGGGCTGGGCATGCATGCACGTCTGCATGGCCACTCACCTCGTGCATGCTCCCACCCCTACCCACGCAGTTCCCCCCACCCCCTGGCCATGCACGCCCACACGGCTGCCAACGCTGCAAAGGTGCGCAGGAAGGTTCACATGCATGACCTGCCCCGCACTACATGTGTGGGCTGACTGCATGGCGCCCAGCAGGCGTGTGCATGCGCTCGCACTGCTCAGGGATGCCCACGCACGCACTGGCCCCGCTACCACTCACCCCCCCCACCCACCCACCTGTGCGCGCTGTACTATGCAGCCCCTCCCTCCCCCACTACCTCGGTGCACGCGTGCGCGCTACCCCCCTCCCCCAATGCACGCACGATGTGCACGCCCGCTCGCCCGGCACACGCGCACGCCCGACACACCCGCACACGCCTGACCAAAGCACACATGCGCCCGACACTCACATCTGGCTGGACACACACACTCACACTGCCGTCCACTATGCGCGCTTGTTTGCAGTACGGGTCGGCAAGGCGCCACACCCAGGCAGCATGGCACACTAGGACACTTTGGACAAGTACGGCCAGATCGACCCGTCTACCAAAATGGCAATGGCGCCGCCCAAGGAGCGCTCAAGGTGACGCTCTACCAGTTTGCGTTCATCGCGTTCAAGATTGAGAACCGCCTCCTCTTCCCCGGGGGCGAGAAGGAGCAGAGGGGAGAGACCCACGGCGAGCGCAGCCTTGCCGAGATGATCGAGCTCAAGGGGCTTGTCGAGGCCCCCCATGGCGCGATCACTGGCGTCGACATCATCTCGACGCAGTTGTATGCCCACCCACTCCAACCTCCCCCAAACTGTTGAGTGATGTTGCTCACGCTCCGGGGTCCTCTGGGCGCATGCATGTAAAACCTGAGTGACGATAGGGTGGAATCTGTAGAGAGGAGTGCCGGCTACCACCTGTAACATTGCTCGTTTGAATCACAGTTCCGCGGCTTGAGTTGCAGCCGAATCGGTTGATTCCTTCTGAAGGGCCGTCTGAATCAAGCAGGGTCGACCTGGCTGATTCCCGCTTGATTCAAGCTTCGTTCAGGCGCCCCGCTTGAATCCCGCTTGATTCAAGGCCGCTTGAATCAACCCTTCCCTCGCTTGAGCTTCGAATCGAATCGGACGGGCCCTTTCAAGCGACATTTCGCTTGATTCAAACGAGATTCAAGTTCACGCTTTTTACCGACGTACACCTGGTCCGGTCGTGTAACCAATTTTCTCTCTTACACCTGGTCCGGTCGTGTAACCAATTCTCTCTCTTACACCTGGTCCGGTCGTGTAACCAATTTTCTCTCTTACACCTGGTCCGGTCGTGTAACCAATTCTCTCTCTTGCACCTGGTCACTGACGTCGAGGGGGTGCCAGCACATTTGTGCTGGCTGCGCCCTGGGTGTGGTCGATTATACAGTCTTGTTGGACGCCTTTAATGGCGTATTAGACTTGTGCTTGCGCACTTAATCCCTGAGGCAGGTGTGTGTGAGGAGGTGGCGCCACACGCGTGCGGTGGTGGGGGCGGTACTGGTGTGGTCCCTGGGTTGAGTGCTGCGGCAGGTGCACCTGCCAGCCCATTGTCTGGTGGCTCGGGGGAGGGCCTTTTGGTCCCTTGCTGTTTATACGCATTGGGCCCAACCCACGGCCAAAGAGGGATTGCACTTGCCATCTGTCGCGCACACGTGTGCGTCGCAGCCGCACACGATCACAGCGCACGCCGCCGCTGTGCCGCCATCTGCCACGCATCACGAGCGCCGCGGGTGCACACGATCGCAGCGCACACCGCCACCTTGCCGCTATCCGCTGGTACAGGTGTGCGTGTGCGTTGTGCAATCGAGCGTTGCACAGGTCGTGCGCTTCTGTGTGTGCATCGTTTGCGCTGTGTGCGTGAACCTAGTGAATGGATGCCCCCTCCCTCGCTTCCAGCCAGCCGACACGACGATCTCTGATGCCTGCCTGCCGGCGTGCACTCACAAGCAAGCACTGGACACGCCTAGTACATACGGCAGTGGGCTCCTACGCTCCCTTGCCCCAGGTCAGATCCCTGAATCAGTGTCACATTGCACGCAGCGCGCGCGCGAACACTTGACATTCCCTGGGTGGAAACCTGGGTGGTGGTAGCGGGTAGGTTGTCATGCGGGAGTAGGTTCTCTGGGTGGGTCTTGGTGTCAGTTCTGTGTGGGTTCTGGGGGCGGGGATAGGGGGGAGGCTTTGCGCTCCTGTTGGGGGGGGGTCTATGCACTCCTGTTGTGCGGCGATGCACACTGTGGCGGATGAAATCGCACCTTGTTGCGGGCTGTGACGGCAGGCGTGCATCAGGCACCGTGAATCGGGGTGCCAGAGGCCCAGGGTCTTGGGCGCTTTAGTGCCCTGCGTGTGTGTGCGGGCCCGCCAAAGGGGGTGGGATGGGGGGCTGCGCCGGGGGCCCGCCGGGCGGAGGGGGGGGGGGGCAGGCGCGTGCATGCTTGTGCTGGCGCTGCAGGCATAGGGCTTGCATGCGCGAGCAGCGCGGTAAAGCAGCAGAGGCAAGGCATGCCACAGGGGACGAGAATGGGACGACGGCGGCGCAGAAGTGGCCAGCGTGCCCACTGCATTTTGCGCGTTGTACATGATGATGTTTGGTTACAATCCACTTCTGGCGGTCACACGTACGTTTCCAAAGCTCCAGTGGGACTTAGAGAAAAAAGGCTCAAGGCCCACAAAAGGTCAAGCTACAAGTAGCCCACGGTAACGCCATCCACACTTGGTGGCGGGCGCCAAGCAAGCAGCACCACTGTGCAGGCTGCACACCCAGCCCCTCAAATGGCCAGAGGGCGGACCCAAGGTATAAAACCATGAAGGGACCAAAAAGCCCTCCCCCAGACCACTGGAAGCGGGCTAGTAGCACACCCGCCGCAGCACTCTACTCAGCACACCGCACCCGCCACCGCACGCGTGTGGCGCCACCTCCCCTTCAACACACCCCCAGAGGGGATGCCAACTAGCAAACAGGTGCAGGCTCGCCGTCAACACGAGGCGCGCGCGGTGGAACTGCGCCCGCTTGCCCGCAGCCTTGGCGGCGAGGAAAGCGGGCCACAGCGCCCGGTGCCGCGCCTCCTCGCGGTCACTGAGCACGTCGAAGACCGCAACCTGCGTCTGGCGCAGCTTCCAGCGCCAGCGCACGACAGTGTCTGCCACGGCACCAGACGCCACGGTGAAGAGCACACGCAGCACGCCGCCCCCGCGCGGCTCCAGACCGATGCCCCCGACGGCAGGCTTGGCGTTGATGAACGACGCGGACACGACGCCGCCACCAGCCGGCGCATCCCAGTTGCCAGTGTTGTCGTGCATAAAGCGCACGATGTTCGTGGCTAAACGGACAGGCACTCTCACGCTGGCCGCGGCGTCCGCGGCGCGCCGCCGTGCTTCCTCCGCGTCGTCGGCGAAGCAGCCGCTGAACACGTCATTAGCATGGCCGCATCCGTCGCCGCCCGTGACGAACACAATGGCGTCCTCCACAGAAATCGACGCCACGAAACTGAGGCGCAGCGACGCGTCGCCCACACGCGCGGGCAGCCCCCCCCGACGGCAGGGGCCGCGCGCAGATGCGGCTCGCGCGGCGCCCGCCGCAGCAGGCCGCTCCGCCGCCGGCGCGCCCGCCCCGCCGCCGGCGCGCCTGCCGCCGACGCCACAGGAGCGGCAGCAGCAGCAGGCCGGGCAGGCTGAGCAGCCTTGGCAGCAGGTGCCGCGCGGGGCGCACTGTGGGCCGCATGCGGCACTGCATGCGGCGTGTGCATGGGCGCCCCGGGGACGCGGCTCATCAGGTTGTACAATGTTTCCAAGCGCCCCTGCGCCGCCCCGTGTAAAGCGTTTTCGCTGGCCACCCAAAGCAGTGCCCCAACAGGGGGATGGCGCCAGTGATGGCGGCCTACGTGCTCGTCGGCCCCGGCGAGGCTCATCAGTGCGCAGTGCCCCAGAAGCCGCACCAGCAGTGACTCCTCGCCGCGGCACAGTTCTGCCACCAAGCACGCCCCTGCAGCCGGGGCCGGCCATCGCAAGTCGATGACGCCGCACCGACCTCTAGCCTGCCCCCCTAACTAACAAATGCGCGTGCTTTGTTTGGAGGCTGGGGCGTGGGCTGGGGCATCGAAAGCCCATGATGCCGCACTGACCACTAGCCTGCCTCCCTAATAAAAGCGCGTGACCTGTGGGCAGGCTGTGGGGATCTGAAGCCGGTCATGTCGCACCTCTAGCCTGCCCCCTAATTAATGCGCGTGCTTTTGTGTGCAGGCTGGGGGATCTCACGTCACGGGTCAGGCCGCACCGAACTCAAGCCTGCCCCCTTATGCAAAATTTAAACCATATCATACCTGAACGACCTGGTTTCAAGACGGTCTGTGGTGTGGTGTGTAAGTGTGATCAATCTCAAGTGTGAGTCATTGCGTGAGTCATTGTGTGGGACAGCTCCCGAAAAGCATTCATTCATCATTATTAACTAAGGTGTTGCCCCCCTGGCGACGAACGACGCGGTTGCCCATAGCTTGTGGCATCGCCGGGCCTGGGCGGCCTCAACATGGTCTCAACCAAGGAGACATACCGCCCCGTGTCCAAGCTAGAGGTGTTCTACACCGGTGGGGCGGCGCGGCTGAGCCGGGATGGCAAGCTGTTGGCGTGCGTGTGCGCTGAGGAGGTCAAGGTGAGGCATGCGATGGGCATCGATCAGCTGCATCAGACCATGATGCATGCGTCAGGCGCATCGCGCCGCACTCGCACTTGCATGTGGGAGGCACGTCACAGCTTTGCCGGATGTCTGGCAGGGAGGAAGGGGTTGCGGGCGTATGCTGGGGCCAGCGATCGGGGGCATGGCGGCGGCCGGCATGGCGGCTGGCGGCTGGCGGCTGCGTGACGATCTCCTCACTCTCGCCTCCCTACGATTGCCGCGCCTGGGCGGGACGATGGCGACAGCCTGGCTGTGCATGGCGGGCAGAGGCGTTGCATGGGCGCGTGGGTCGCATGGACGTGCATCCTACCTCATCATGCGTCAGCGCCACGCCCACGCAATCCCCGGCCCCTAATAATCGACCGTGCCCCAACCCTCACCATGCAGATTGTGGACGTTGCGACCGGCGCAGTGCTGCGAACGTTCGCAGGCGATGGTGAACCCGTCACCGCGCTCGCGCTAAGCCCAGATGGAGTCACGGTGGGTGGGTCCTGGGGGTTCTGCGGCTGGTTCCCCACATCGCTCGTTACCATGCCCGCTCTACTGCTGCGTGCGTGCGCCCCCCTACTCCCCGGCACGCACACACAACCGAGACACTCTCACTAACCCACCCACTCCCTCGCCACCGCAGCTCGTCACCGTGTCCCGATCCACCACCGCCCGCGTGCTGCGCATCGACACCGGGGAGACCGTTCGGTCGTGGCGCCCGCACAAGATGCCCGTGGCTGACATGGACATTGACGCAAGCGGGGGCTACGTCGCGACTGCGTCTGCGGACCGAAGGTGCGTGTGGTGTAGAGCGTGGGCCCCACACTCGACGGACTGGGCAGGATTGTGGAGTGTGGGGCCATCTACTGCAACCTGCCCTCCAACACTGCTCCTGCTGCTCTTCCTGCCCCTGCTGCTCTCCTCTTGCTGCCGTGCTGCCCCTGCTGCTATTTTCCTGCGCCTGCTGCACCTGCTCCGGCTGCGCCTGTTGCGCCTGCCCCTGCTGCGCTTGCTCCTGCTGCTGCTGCTGCTGCTACTGCTGCTGGTGCTGCTCCTACTGATCATCCCACATCCCGTTACGCATTTTCAATCGCAGTGTCAAGGTGTGGGACCTCCAGGGAGGCTTCTGCACCCACTCGTTCGTCCAAGGCGGCCACACCGGCGTCGTTCTCACGGTCAAGTTCCACCCCAAGCAGCTGCAGCTGTTCAGCGGAGGGGATGACAACCAAGTCTGCGTGTGGGACCTCGTGGAGAAGCGATGTTTGGCGGCGTTCAAGGTGTGAACGCGTGCTTGTTTGAATGGTGGGCACCGTTTGAATTGAATGGCTGCGGCGTTATGATTGGGAGCATCCAACTTAGTGCAAGGGCCTACATGTATTCTACAGACGAACCTGCACTCGTTCCACTCGATCATGAACCTTGGACTCTTCATCCCTGCACCACCATGCTAGGGTTTGTAAGCCCTAAACCCGAGACCTCACACCATGCACCCGCGTGCGCATACCCGTGTGCACATACACGACAATGGCTACTGCGGGCTGAATGATGATTCAAACAACTTCACTTCACCTGACAATATCTGAACTTATTTGAGTGACAGGAGTCCCTGACACCCGCAAGCTTACTCACCATGCGTTCTTTCAGCTGCAGCACACCCACATGTGTGCAGGCCTTGCATGCTGTGCGAGCATGCTGCGTGCATGCTGCGCGCTTGCTGCACGTATGCAGTGCGCATGCAGCGTGCATGCTGCGCACAAGCTGTGCGCATCCAGGCCTTGCATGCTGTGCGCGCATGCTGTGACCACACGCAGCACATCCCACGCGTCCAGTCGCAGCTCAATCCATGCATTCAGTTGCAACACACTCTCCCTCCTTTTCTCCCTCTCCTTCTCCCGCACCCTAGCTCCCTCTCCCTCTCCCTCGCTCCTCCCCCCCCCCCTCTCCCGCTCTGCCCCCTCCCCCCCTCTCCCTCTTTCTCCCTCTTTCTCTCTATCTCCCTCTTTCTCCCTCTCCCTCTCTCCCTCCCACTCTCTCTCTCTCTCTCCCTCTCCCTCCCTCTCCTCCCTCCCTCTCCCTCCATCTCCCTCTCCCTCTTGCGCGTTCAGTCCATGTGTTCATTGCATGCATGGGAAGGGGGGTGCATGGGAGGGAGGCACTTGCGGCTGAATGATGATCCAAACAACTTCACTTCACCTGACAATATCTGAACTTAATTGAGTGACAGGAGTCCCTGACATCCGCAAGTAGACACTCCATATGCATGGGGAGGGGGAGGGGACGTGGGGTAGGAAGGTATCCTGATTGCGGCTGAATGATGATCCAAACAACTTCACTTCACCTGACAATATCTGAACTTACTTGAGTGACAGGAGTCCCTGACAGCCGCAAGTAAACACTCATGCTCATGCTGTCATGATGTGCTGACTCTCAAACCCCCGAACCTTGAATATTGTATGTCTGACCTGCTCTTGTACTGACATGCCGTGCGTGCCAGTCGCCCCGAGCAGTTGCGCCCGAACGCCCCAACCTGGCAACCTTTACCCGAAACCCACAGGTAGAACACAGACCCCGCATACACCTTGAAACCCTGAACCTTCACCGTGCACACTATGTCATAGTCCCGTAGCTCTGAAGCCGCAACCACCCAAACCTGCGTGCAAAACGCGCGTGGCGTGGCGTGGAGAGAGGCCGTGAGGCAGTGATTTCCTTTTCAGGATTTTAAATTAATTCTTCCACAGCCGGATTTTGCTTTTACCGCGTTGACCGCTTGTCCTCATACATGGGAAATTGGAAAGCTGTTGACGTGTTCCTTCTGGCGGGCTTGTCAGACTTACACTCCACTGTATGGATTGACCTGTATGCAAGGTCAAAGTACACCAGGGCTACAGCCTAATGGCTGTGGACAGCCGAAAAAGAAACCACTGGGCGTGGCGCTGAGAGAGGCCGTGAGGAGAAGTTTCCCCGAATGACCGACGATGATTCGAAACCTTTTCGGGGTGCTTCTCAACAGGGGCACCCTACAAGCCAGGATAACTGAGCCTCTCTCCACCACGCATGCACGCACGCAACCTGCGTGCACCACGCACGCACGCATACACCTCGCACGGAAGTCTCTCTAGACGGCCGGATGCCCATATCGCGATGGCGTTCCCCCACCCACCCACCCTACACCGCTCAACTGAACCCCTATCCCACCCCCCTAACTGCAGGGCCACTTCAGTGCCGTGACCTGCCTCGCCCTCTCTCCGGACGGCTGGATGCTTCTTTCGGGAGGTCGCGACAAGGTCGTCAATGTGTGGGACCTACGCAAGATGAAGAAAGTAGTGACGGTGGGTGTGGAGCTCTGCGTGTATGTGGATCTTTGCGCTTGGCGATTCCTGACGAAATCGTTTGTACAATGAGAAAGAGCTGTGTTGAAGCTTCAATCAAACAAAAGCCAGCTTTGACTTGGCGTTGCCGTTTGACCGACCGACCGACTGTGCCCTCCAGCGTAAAGGTGGGTGCAGTCAATTTGTGTAAACTGTTGAATGCGTATTTGTTGAGCATTGAGCCATCTGAAGCTTCCGTTGCACGCACAGAGACGCACACGCGCATGCAGGCGCACGCGCATGTGCGCTGCAACGTGGCTGATGACGACACAACCATACAATCAATTCGCTGTACCCAGCTGAAAGCGTACGTGTTGAGCATTGCTATCCAAAGCCCAGGCGCATGCACACACGCGCATGCGCATGCACGCCCCCCCACCCCCCCACCACCACATGCTGCATGGCCTGTGACGACACAAACATACAATCAATTCGCTTTACCCAGCTGAAAGCGTATGTGTTGAGCATTGCTATCCGAGGCCCAGGCACACGCATGGTGAAGCATCACTGACAGTAACCAACATAAGCAGACAGTCACCAAAGTACACCAACATGGAATAGTAATGTGAACTGTCAAGTGCGCTCGGCAGTGTATGTTTGTGCGTGTGCGCATGCATGCTCGCGTGTGCGAGCGCCGCCGATGACGACAGAACCGAAATCCATCGCCGACTCTGATGATGAAAAACCACGAGCTTTTTAACCCTGAGGCCCCGCTCACCACGTCATGCCATGCGATTTCATTCCACGCCATGTTTCCGCCAGTAATCTGTCAATCCACCCGAACCCGGAGCCTCTATCCCTGAACCAGCAACCCGTAGTGTGGCCCACAGACGCGTAACCCCAGACCCACAACCCTGAATGCGCCTATGGAAGGCATCTACCACCGCAAGGGTGCGTGTGTGTGTTTGTGTGTGTGTTTGTGCGTGCGAGCGCCGCCAATGACAACGGAACCGAAATCCATCGCTGATTCTGATGATGAAAATCACGAGCTTTTTAACCCTGAGGCTTCGCTCCCTATGCCACGACATGCCATGCCTTACCGTGCCATTCCACGCCGTGTGTTTGCGAACGTCTCCTGTGGACGCACGTGAGGCGTCCACAGACTTCACCGCTGGACCCTATTCTCTCTAGACCCTAAGCTCTAGACCCTATTCCATTATCCTCACACCTAAAGTGGGCGGGCAGAAGACCATCCTACAACTGAACGTGTGCGTGCATGCATACCTGCGTGTGTTTGCGAGTGCGAGCGCCGCCGATGACGACATAACCGAAATCCATCGCTGACTCTGATGATGAAAAACCACGAGCTTTTTAACCCTGAGGCCACGCCACGCCATGTCTAGCCATGTCACGCCACGCCATGTCATGCCACGCCATGCCCCCCCTTGTGGGCGCGTGGAGTGCATGCGATTCGCCTCCCGACTCTCCTTTCACTTCACTCCCTACCATTCCTCTCTGGACTGCCCTCTCAACTCAACTGATGCGTGCGTGCGCGCGCAGCCTGCTAGGGGCGTGGTGCCAACACGGTGATGCAAACACATTTCCTTATCTACATCGAGCCGGCTTCGACTCCGGCACTGAGATCAAACACTCAAAATTTGACTGAGTGACGGCACACGCCCCCCCTTAAATGCATGCTGAACATGCGTAACACACCACCAGCGAGCATAAAACCCGCAAGACCCACCCCCAGCTTCCACGGATGTTGTTCAAACCCCACCCCTCCCCTCCTGGATTCTTGCCTGCCTGCTCTTTTTTGCTCTGTTGTGCTGTGCCTGCCTTGCCTGCTGTGACTGACGTGCAAGCGCGCCGCCGATGACGACAGAACCGAAATCCATCGCTGACTCTGATGATGAAAAACCACGAGCTTTTTAACCCTGAGGCCACGCTTGCCGTGCACCGCCATGCACCGCCATGCACCGCCATGCCATGCCGCGGGTGATGCTGCTGCTGCATCCCTGCATGCGCCTGGCTGATCACTGCAACTGGTGCTGCTGCTGCTGCAATCGCTGCCGTCGCCGCGTCCGCTGCCCCTCGGCTTACCCAAGGCCCCTTCAGCACCCTGTACATGATACGAGCGCATGCACTGCTGCTGCTGCCGCTGCTGCTGCTGCCGCTGCTTGCCCCTGCGGCTGCCTGGTCCTAACCAGAAGCCCCCTCCCCCCCCCACACCAATGTCTCTGCGGCTGCCTGGTCCTTATCAGAAGCATTCACCCCCCCCCCTCCAGCCCTCACCATTCACCCCCCCCCCCGGCCCTCACCATAAACATTCACCCCCCCCCCACACACACAGGTCCCCATCTACGAGGCCGTCGAGGGCCTCGTCTGCCTGCCCCTCGGCTCCCCCCTCCCCGGGGCCCTCCCGCTCGCTGCGTCCGGTGCTGCTGCTGCTGCTGCTGCTAGCGCCCCATCGGTCGCGTTTGCGACGGCAGGCGACAAGGGGCGCGTGAAAGTGTGGCGCAGCGACGGCGGCGCGTGCGTGTACGAGGAGGCGGCGGGCGCGGGCGTGGTGGCTGGGTCTGCGGTAAGTCACGTCGACTCCCTACCATGCACCCCCTCTCACAACGATCGGAACTCAACCAGATTGCGGCTCCTAATGATTTACTGTGCTTGGATGGAAGAGAGAGACGGATGGCGAGAAATTGAGAAACATGGGAAGCGAGGCACATGCGGCTAGGCTTTGTGAGGAGGTTGCGGCGCAGGGGTTCCCTGCCCCAAGGCGCAGATTATTAGATGGCGACGCGATCGATGCACCAGCCGTGCGGCATGGGGCGAGGCGAGGCCCCACCAGCGGGCGGGCACCATAATGGAGATGGCGGCTAAGAACGGGGAATGCGGCTACCGGGGATGAGGCTACGGGTTATGCATGCCAGGGGACGGCGGACAAGGCTAATGCGTCACGGCGCATGGATAAAGAACGGGGAATGAGGCTACGGGAGCTGGCGGGCGCGGCGCGCGCATGGTGCGCGCGGCGCATGGGGGTTGCATGGCGGCGCTCTGCGCGTGCATGCATGGAGGAGATTGCTGGCGGGCATGGAGGAGATTGCTCGCGGGCGTGGAGGAGATTGCAGGCGGCAGCATGGAAGCGGATGGCGAGAAATTGAGAAACATGGGAAGCGAGGCACATGCGGCTAGGCTTTGTGAGGAGGTTGTGGCGCAGGGGTTCCCTGCCCCAAGGCGCAGATTATAGATGGCGCAGCAATCAATACACTAGCCGTGCGGCATGGGGCGAGGCGAGGCCCCACCAGCGGGCGGGCACCATAATGGAGATGGCGGTTAAGAACGGGGAATGAGGCTACAGGGAGAGGATACGGGTTACAGATGCCAAAGGGGACGGCGGAACAAGGATCAGCCATAGGTGTCACGGGGAATGGCTAAAGAACGGGAATGAGGCGGGTGGTACGGGTGCTGGCGCGCATGGAGCGCGGCGCGGCGCATGGAGATCGCATGGCGGCGCCCATGCATGGACGAGATTGCTGGCGGGCATACAGGAGATTGCTGGCGGGCATGGCGGAGATTGCTGGCGGGCATACAGGAGATTGCTGGCGGGCGTGGAGGAGATTGCTGGCGGGCATGGAGGAGATTGCTGGAGCCAATGGCGGCGGCGGGACTAGTAGTAGAACACAGGCGCACACCAACAATGCGTTGCTGTCACTACCTGGGTGGTATAGGGTGGATCTGGGGGCCCAGTGTCCTGTCTAGGTCCAGTGCGTGCGCGCGTGTGGGGGTTTACCCTCACCCCTACCAGGTAGCCAGCCAGTTTCCCACTGAAACTGAGTTTCAGGTGTCGGGCGCTAGCGCCGACACCGGTCTTATACATCATTACTGGTGTCACACAGACTGTAAGATCCATCATCATCACCATATTCCCCTTGCCTCAGGCGGCGCCTTCACCTGCGCAATCAGGCAGCGCCTCGGGCGCTCCGACCGCCTGAGGCGCCGCCCGGGGCACACACCTGATCGCCTCAGGCGCCACCCCGACCGCCTCAGGCGCCATCCCGACCGCCTTCGGGGCCCACCACAGCCTGAGGCACACCCCGACCGCCTAGGCGTTATGACCTCGTACACTTTTGCAGCTTAAGCGTTTTGGGATTGTGGTGGGGATTTTTTCAGATCTCCTCTTCTAGATCGCGCTATAAGCTGTCTAACTCGGATCAAATTATTGAATTCCATGCAGAGGGGGGAGCAGCTGCGGTCAATTATTTATCTAGGAACGTGTGTGATAGCTAGAGGAGGGTGTAAGTGGCAGTTTGTGCTCGTAAAATTTGGCAGTGGGGAGGGGGTGCGCTGGCGTGGCCGGCCGGTAGTCAGGAAGAAAAAGGAACACATATACATTTAGAAAAGAGCATCCATGCCGTCCACACTGTTTCACACCTTCCTCACTTTCCTCCACACCCATCCCACGACCGGCAGGGACCGAGTTCACCGACTTCTCCCTGCTGTTGCCCCATGGCGCCGACCTGCTCGCAACCATGCTGTCCACACTTTTCCACATCTCACACCCTCCACACCCACCCCACGCCCCGCAGGGCACCGAGTACACCGACCTCTCCCTGCTGCCCAACGGCGGCGGCCTGCTCGCGTCAACGGCTGACGCGCGCCTCCTGTTCCTCACACCCGGGAGTGTGGACGCGTCCACACTTCCCAAGGCGGCCAAGCCCGGCGACGGACGGGCACTCGTGCGGTCGAAGCAGCTGGTCGGCAACAACGATGAGGTGAGTGGTAACAGTGCGTGTAGGTTGTAGGCCGAGAGGGAAGAGAGAGTGACTCGGCAAAGCCGGGCGATGGACGGGTGCTCGTGCGGTCAAAGCAGCTGGACGGAAGCAATGACGATGGTGGGTGGTTGTAGGTGTTTGCAGGAAACAGGGTGAACATGACTAAGGTTGTGGGCAACCGTATATCCCGTATATCCGTATATACGGCCGTATATACGGATGTCAAAAGCGGGCGGTATACTGCAATATACGGTTTATTTTTATTTTTTGTGTGGATTGCGGCTGACGCCGACGCGATCCGGGCCGCAACGGGTCGCAAACAGCCTCAGTAGCAGTAAGCAAGAGATATCGGATGGAGGAACGTGGGCCGCAAGGTCCTTCAGACAGCCAACGGGGTCACACCTTGGAGTCACACAACAACCGGCAACACTACTCCCCGAATACAGCACGGAATCGGACGATTCTGCTTGCATTGTTAAGCTGATGGCCAGCTCTGTCGATTGCATGCAGCTTTGGGGGGGGTAGTGGTGATGTGCATGGGGCGCATGCATGGGGCTCATGGGGCGTGTGGCGCAACAACTTTGGGGTCTCTCTGGGTCGAGGTCTGGGGTCTTGGGCCTGAGGTCTGGAGTCTGGGGCGGAGGCGGGGGCGGGGTCAGGGGCCTGGGTGCGGTGTGGGTGTGGGTCTAGGCAGGGGGTTCCCTGGGTCTAGGGTTTGGGTGTGTGTGTGGGTCTGGGTCTTGGTGGGGTAGTGTCTCGGCTATTACTTGCTCAGCGTTTTAACAAGGGACGGGGGCCCTTGGATACTGAACTAGATCAGGTCATAGACTAAATGGAGGGGGGAGAGGAGGGGAAGGGAGGAGGGAGAGGACTGGGCTCCCGCACCGCACGCACCGCGGCCGCCCGTGCAGCCACAATACGGTTTTGGCATTTACTGAACAACCTTAGCACGCATGATGATCACACCGAGAGCAACAGTGCCCCTTGTAAATCCAGCGTTCCAACGGCGTGTCTCTCACCCAATTTGACATACATATGTGGCAGCTGTACTACATATGCGGATACGTATATACGGATATACGGTCGTATGTACGTATATACGGATATACGTATATATGGATATACGGATATATGGATATACGGATATACGGTCGTATGCACGTATATATGGATATACGGTCGTATGTACGTATATACGGATACACGCGGCCGTCCATATACGGTTGCCCACAACCCTACATGACGGGCGCTCGTGCGGTGGTCAGCAGCAACAGAGACGCGGGTGAGTGCCGTCCGTCCTGCCTGCTGTGCCCTGCCTGCTGTGATGTGCCTGCTGTGCTTGGCCTTGTGTACCAGACATTGTGTGCTGGTCCTGATTTGCCTTCTGTGCTATGCTGTGCCTGCTGTGCCTGCTCTGCTGTGCCATGCGAGCGCGCTGCCGATGACAACAGAACCGAAATCCATCGCTGACTCTGATGATGAAAAACCACGAGCTTTCTAACCCTGAGGCCACGCCCGACACGCCGTGCATCCTTGCCTGCCATGCTTGTTGACATGCATACGCATCCACATGCACACTTGGCAGCGCGTGCGCATGCATGCAGGCAGGCAGGCCCCCCCTAATGCGGCGGATGATGCTTTAGTCAAGGGTAATTTGCGACAGCTATAGCTGACAACATGACCTGACGCCCCAAAGAGAAACCGCCCATGCGCATGCCCACGCCCATGAGCACGCATGCATGCATGCACTCATCCACCCACATGCCACCCCTAGCTATGCAAGAGCCTGGGGCCTGCAATGATGAAAATCATGAGGCTGTTTCTGATCCCCGTGATTACACACTCAACGAATTCGAGTTCTCCTTCCACCGAGCGCCCCCCTCGATCCCGTGCGCACATATGCATACATGCATGCCCCCCCCCCCGACTGTTGAGGCGATGATGCAATAGTCAAGGGTAATTTGCGACAGCTATAGCTGACAACATATGACCTGACGCCCCATACAGAAACCTCGCCCATGCGCATACATGCATGCATGCACTCACACATGTCACCCTTACCAGAGGCCGGGGCCTGCAATGATGAAAATCATGAGGCTGTTTCTGATCCCCGTGATTAAACACTCAACGAATTCGACTTCTCCTTCCACTGAGCACCCCCCTCGATCCCGTGCACACATCTGCATACATGCATGCGCCCCCCCCCCCCCGACTGTTGAGGCGATGATGCAATAGTCAAGGGTAATTTGCGACAGCGATAGCTGACAACATATGACCTGATGCCTCAAAACCACTCCCGCGCGCACGCGCATATGCACACATACCTGCCAGCCACCGACTGTTGGGGATAACAGACGATGGTGCAATAGTCAATGGTAATTTGCGACAGCTATAGCTGACAAAACACAACCTGACGCCCGAAACTGAGACTTCGCCCACGCGCATGAACTGAGCACCCCCCCTCGATCGCTCGCACAGTGTGTGTGCGTGCATGTACTGCCGATGACGACAGAACCGAAATCCATCGCTGACTCTGATGATGAAAAAACACGAGCTTTTAAACCCTGAGGCCCCGCCATGCCACGCCATGCCACGTGCGCTGCTCTGCCCTCGGTCCTCGTCGCCCGCACACGCAACGAACGTTCGCTTCATCAGGCCTCGCAAGACCCCCCCCCCCCCGGCCTGCACGCACACTGACACACGCACGCGCATGCGCGCAACAGACGTCTGCCTCATCGGGCCGTGCGAGCCCCCCCCCCCCCCCCCCGGCCCTTTGCACACTGACACAAACACACACGCATGCCCACGCAGGTGACGGACGTTCGCCTCATCGGGCCGCGCGAGTTGCCGACTCACCTGTCGGTCGCCACCAACTCTGAGACCATCCGGATGTACGAACTCGCGAGCCTCAGCTGCGTGGCCGAGCTCGTGGGTCACCGCGACATCGTGCTTTGCCAGGACGCAGCGCCGACCCCGTCAGGTGTGTGCACGCATGTGTGTGTGTGTGTGTATAGCGAAGAGTGGTCACCCGCTGTTGGCAGACGCCCTCATGCAGACCCCTGGAACAACATCGCCGTTATCTTTGTAACGATCTAGAATGGAATGTGTGTGTGTGCGTGTGTGTTGATTTGATGGCAAGAAGCAGCAGGTGGGGTGCCGAGGCGGAACCACTGCTGCTGCAGCCTCGCTGCCACACCCTCGCTGCCCCCCCCTCGCCCCCCCCCCAACTCGCTCCACCCTCCCTTCACCCGGCATGTGCGCGCTTGATGCTGAGTGATGTCGTTAACCTATTTAATCCGAACGTCTTGACGGCTGTGGACAACAACCAACGCTGACAGCAACCCGCCGCGCCGGCACACACGGCCCTGGCCCACGCCAGCGCATCTGCACACGCCTGCACATGCATGCACACATGCATGCACACACGTCCGACCAACTAGGCCCCACCAACAGCCCCCTGTCAGTAGTGCCGGGGCGCTAAACGCCGAGAGCAGAGCTTAAGCCGCTGCCTGTTGGGTGCGTCACACGCGACTGCAGCATCCAACAGCATCACGTCTGCACCTGCATGCACGCACGCACACACCTGCCGGCTGGTGCTGTGAGTGATGCAACAAGATCACACTCCGAGCGCGTTAGTACAGTTTCTCGCAGTGAGGCACTAAACCATCTCAAATGTATTCGTACTGTCTGACACATCGCCAGCCGGCACACGGGCACGCAGCACACATGCATGCATGCGCATCGTAATGCATCTCACGCGCGCACGCTGCATGCCACGCGACATAAATCGCGGGGGTGCCACACAACAACAGCGCAAATTGCCCTACCCAACTCGCGCTAATTGCCCTCACCCCCACCCCTGCCTCCCTCCGTCACTGCAGGCTCCACCCTTCTCGCCTCGGGTGCCAAGGACCATGACGTGCGCGTGTGGGCGGCGGACACGGGCGAGTGCCTCGGGGTCGGCACCGGGCATGTGGCGGCCGTCTCGGCGGTCGCGCTCTCGCGGCGCATCGCGTCCGGCAAGCCCGCGTTCATGGCGTCAGTTGGAGCAGACAAGCTGCTCAAGCTGTGGGACATCCAGCCGGCGGTGGCAGCGATGGCGGCGCGCGCGGGCGGCGGCGGCGGCGCGAGCAGCGCGCCGCTTGCTCTGCGCGCGACGGCCGCGGTGGTCGCGCACGACAAGGACGTCAACGCTGCCGCCATTGCACCGAACGACACGCTGGTCGCTACCGGAAGTCAGGTGTGTGGCTTCCACCCACCTTCTATCTAGCTGCTACCGACCTATGGCTGTCGCCGGCCTTTTCAGCCTTGCCTGCTCCCTGCCTTACGTACCTTCTACCTGCGTGCCACCTAGCTGCCCCTGCCCACCACCCCCCGTCCCCAGTTCACGCGCGCCCGCTGCACGCTGCCCACAAAAAACGCACGTTTCGAAGCATCGGCTGCGCCCCCCCCCACGCCAGCCGTTGTCAAAAACATTGCGAGAGCAACGTGCGAACCCCATTACAAACGTGCCAAACGCCACCCACCAGCCGAGGCACCGTCAGAGGGGAGCCACATTTCGCCTTGCCCACCCCGACACCCACCTAGCATCGAGAGAGTACACATGCATCACGAATGCAGCAACTCGCGGCGCTGGTACCTGTGTTGCAAGAAAACAATTTGCACGCGCCTTGTTTCGAGGCTCCACACGTCCGCCCTACAACGTCGACCCTGGGCACGTGTGTACGCGCGTCACTGCCGCCTCTATTGCCGCCTCTCCTGCCTCCTCTCCCACCGCCACCCCTGCCGCCTCCCCTGCCGCCTCTCCTGCCTCCTCTCCCGCCGCCACCCCTGCCGCCTCTCCTTACGCCTCTCCTGCCTCCTCTCCCACCGCCCCCCCCTGCCGCCTCTCCTGCCGCCTCTCCTGCCAGTCGTACTGACCGCGACCTGCGCTCACTGCCCCCGTCTCACCCTCTAGGACAAGACCGCGCGACTGTGGCGGCTGCCGGACCTCGTGCCTGTCGCGACGTGCCGCGGGCACAGGCGCGGAGTGTGGAGTGTGGAGTTCTCGCCTGTGGACCAGGTGTGTATGCGTTGACACAAATAAAACAACAAAACACCTAGGGATGCAACAACAGTTGCAGCCCTAGGTACCGCTTGCTGGGAGGCTTGTTTCCGTGTCGCACCCCTTCCCCCCCCCCCTGCAGGGTATCTAGAGATTTTTTTTCTAGGTCGCGTGTCGTAGCAGGCCTCCTTTGCAGGGGACAGCCGAGCATGCCCGCCATGCCTACTGGAGATTTGTTTCTAGGTCGCGCCCAAAACCGTGCGTGTCCTAGCAGAAATCCTCCGCAGAGTGACCCTGGCTTCAATCAACTGCTCGGCCGCAACCACCACGACCAAGGAGCTAAACTAGGCCCGGACAAAACACACACGCTTGCAAACACACACATTCACTGGAGGCAACTATCTAGCGAGGGCCACCCTCCGTGCCCGCGTTAGCTGATATCCTCCACAGAGCAACACAGGCTTTATCAACATCTCGGCTGAACCCCTACGGCCGAGGAGCTAAACTAGGCCCGGACACATGCAAGACGCAGCACACAACACGAAAGTACCCAAACCCTTGGCCTGCCATGCCAGCACCCCACACACCAACTGCATTACCCCACTGCACGCCGCAATGCCTGTCTAGCAGTTTTTTTCCACCATGTTTGTGCGTGGCATGTCAAAAATTATCTCTCGAAGACAGCTCAGCATGCCTACCCCCCAGGCCAACAGGAGATTTGTTTCTAGGTCACGCCTCTGAACCGTGCGTGTCCTAGCAGAAATGCTCCTTACACAAAACTCCACAGCAGCGCACTTACCTCCCGCCGCCGACACCTTCCGGGCTTTGGGATTTTAATGACGCGGCACACTCCTCTTCCCCCCACACACAACCCTGCAGTTACTTTTCAATTGTGAAAGGTCACCGAGCTCTTAAAACATACGCAGCACTGTTACTCTTCAGTTGTGATTGGCAACCGCTCCTGTACACACACGCACTCTCTGCGCCACTTGTGGGCGGTGAAACACCTCACATTAAGGACACCATTGTAGCCCCAGCTCGCTTCCGGGGCGATCTTAATACCTCGCGTTTCCGATTTCTGGCGCGATAGACAGTGACAGCATGCCATGATCCATTGCACGCCCCGCCACCTCCACGCCCCACGCACGCACATGCCCTCCCTCCCTGCCCGTGCCCGCCTGCCCCCGCACACGAACGCGCACCCCACACTCACACGCACGCACCCATCTCCCCGCCGGCATAGCATGCACCCCACAAGCAAGCACGCGGCGCGCGCACGCACCCTTTGGCCCTGATCCGATGATGGAAGTATTATTAATCTTTGAGACCTGATCCTCGTGATGTATAACCAAGCAATACTCTGAGGAATACATAGGGGCCGGAATTCCGCCACTATTGCACGTGCTCACGCCGCCGCCGCCCCCCTCCATGCCTATGCCTGCCCCCGTCTGCCCCCAGCCTTCCTGCCCCCGTCTACCCCGCGCGCATGTCGCCTGCATGCATAATGCTTCTGCCTGCCTCCCGCCTGCCTCGTGCTTCTTCCTGTTCAACCACACCCAACACATCGCAACTCAGTTCAATCCTCCGTACGGCACGCTCCCCCCACGGCGCACCCCGTCCCAGATAACTACAAACATCACTGAGGAGGGCAAAGCAGATGCCCGTCCATCCCGCCTCGCTCACCAGCGGGGGTCGCGGCTGGCTGGGCGGCAAAATCTAATCAACACCAGACTATCACGCACAACGAGCACCACGCATCCCCAACATCGCTACCCCCGTAAGCATGCGGCCCACATTCGCTACGCGTGCAGCCCCCATCCCGCACCCCCCCCTCCCCCCCTCCCTGGCGCCCCCACTTGGACATGACGAGACCGATGATTTCGCTGTTGTATCTGACTCTGATGATCGAGAAAACACATCGCTGCGTTCTTACTGATCCATCTGGGCACGCCTGCCCCCCTCGCGCATCCACCGCCCCTCTCGTGCATCCACCCCTATGTTCCACGCACACAGAGCACGCTCTCTCACTCCCTCTCTGCGCCGGTTGTGGATGATGCAACACAGCATTCTTAGGACACCATTGTAGCTCCTGCTTGCCGCTGGGGCAATGTAAATACCTCGCGTTTCTGATTTCTGACACAATCAAAGAGAGGAAGAGGAAGAGAGAGAGGGCATGACCCATCGCACGCGCACCCTATGCACGCACCACATGTGCGCACTCTATGCACGCACCCCATTCACACACCTGTGCGCACCCACGCATGCATCCAACCATGCACGCACGCACGCATACAACCATACACGCACCCATTTGCACACAAGCATCCAACCACTGCCACGTGATGTTACAACAATACTTTCGTTCTACCGCACGGTCGGCCTGTGTGGCTCGGTCCTTTTTTTTGGAATTTGGAGATCTGAACTGATGACAGTGACAAACAGCAACACACGCATGCACACACAAACACACACTCTCTCTGCGCCGGTTGTGGATGATGCAACACAGAAATCTTAGGACACCATTGTAGCCCCTGCTTGCCGCCGGGGTAATGTAAATACTGCGCGTTTCTGATTTCTGACGCAATTGCGCGAGAGTTCATGCCCCCAATGCCCCCAATGTATTGCGTGCTCCTTGCGCTGACTGTCACCCGCCGGAGCCCGTGTGTGACCCTTATCGGCCCCCTCCCTCTCTCTGTTGCCTCTCAGGTACTCCTCACAGCCTCGGGAGACAAGACGGTCCGCATGTGGTCGATTCCAGACGGCGCTTGCCTTCGCACATTCGAGGGGCACCTGGGGACGGTGCTACGCGCGAGCTTTATCACAGCAGGCACGCAGGTGCGTTGGAGAGAGCGAGTGAGGGGGGTCAAGGCCGGACAGAAGGGAGAGGGAGGAGGGAGAGAAGATAAGAGACGAGGCAACAGGCGTGCCTGCACACAATTTCGTGCGAGCATCACAGCTGAGACACACGCTTGGGTTTAAGACGCAGAACAATGGGGAGAGGGAGCGGCGAGGGGCTCGGACCGAAGACGGGGAGAGCACAGAAGAGGCGAGAGACGAGGAGAGGAGAGTGGCTCCCTCCCCTTGTCTGCTGTTGTGCAGATGGTCGGGTGACGCTCTGGGCGTGCCTACCCGCCCTGCCAGCCTGCCTGTGCACTGGCTGCCCAAAATAACCGAATGTTTCCATACTTCCCACTCAGTTTGTTTCGTGTGGTGCTGACGGGCTTGTGAAGCTGTGGGCGTGCCTGCCCGCCCTGCCAGCTTGCCTGTGCACTGGCTGCCCAAAATAACCGAACGTTTCCCCACTTCCCACTCAGGTCGTCTCATGTGGTGCTGACGGACTTGTGAAGCTGTGGGCGTGCCGCACGGGGGAGTGCGCCAACACGTTTGACGTGCACGAGGTAAGTGTGGCTCATGATGTGTGTGCGCGTGTGTGTGCTGGATGGCGTGGACGTGCCACATGGGAGAGTGACATGTCCGTGTCTCCACCCTCGCAACCACCTTTCGCCTCGTCATGTCGCCCCTCTCCCCATCACCAACTCCCCCATTCTCTTACCATCACTGTAGCGTATGCCGCTCCTCTTCCTTCTCCCATAATCTCTCCCCGCTCTCTCTTTCACCCGCTTTCCCCCGCCGCTCACTCATCTCTCCACCATCTCCCCCCCTTGGCCACCGGCGGGTCTGTCGCTCTCTTCCCCCCCTTTTTCATTGCTCTCTCCTGTCTCTCTACTCATCTCTGCCCCCTCTCACGCCCTTCCCCTTGGCTCTATCTCTTGACTCTCACTCACAATCCCTCACAATCTCATCTTTTGTAGGGCAAGATTTGGGCGATGGCGACTGGCGGCACTGACGACTCGATGCTGGTCACAGGAGGTTCAGACGCGTTGGTGACGATCTGGGCAGACACGACGCAGGTGCGTGGATGGATGGGGAGGTCAGTTGTTGATAATCTGATTCCAAGGGAGAGGCTGCGGTACAAGACCCAGCATGTGCTGGTGACGATCTGGGCAGACACGATGCGTGGGGATGGGGGAAGGGACGGGTGGGGTGCCAAGCAAAAATGAGACAACTGCATCTCATCCAGAGCAGAGGCTGATCAAGACTGGGCGTGCGCTCGGCGTGGCCGTCTACACCGCATGCGCACGCGTGCACCATGCTTGCCTGCGTTTGCATGCGCTTCGCCGTGGCAGTGATGCTCAACGAATATACTGCGTTATTGTCCTGATCCTCCTGAAGACACACAAATCGTACTGAGCCGCGGCAGCACATATGCCTGCGCACACGCACCAGCAAATCACCCTCCCCCGACTGCACGGCGCGCGGGCAGCAGACGGTGATGACCAATCTTCCCTTATCTCTGACTTCCAGTGATGTCAAGCCCTTCTATCTACATTTCTTGGCTGAGTCTTTCCCGTGCCCCCCCCACTGCACTCGCGGTGCCTGCATATAAATGTTGCATGCGCTTGCCTTGAATGCTGCACTTGCCCCCGATCTTCGAGGCCACGCCCCTCACATGCGCCATCTCTGCATGCTGTTGTCCGATGATGATACAAAAGTCCGACAAAAAACACAATGATAGGACTGAAAACTCGTGACGATTTATGACTAGGAAGAACTGAGGACCCACACCCAGCATGGCACGCACGCGCACGCACACTCCCATGCACTCTGCATCGCATCAACACGCGTCCGCTGATGATACAAAAGTCCGACAAAAAAAACACAATGATAGGACTGAAAATTCGTGACGATTTATGACTAGGAAGAACTGAGGACCCACGCACACACACGCACACTCTTCATACGCTGCATCGCATCGACACACACATGCACACTGTTCACACACTGTATCATATCGACACATGCCCGCTGATGATACAAAAGTCCGACAAAAAAACACAATGATAAGACTGAAAATTCGTGACGATTTATGACTAGGAAGAACTGAGGACCCACACACACGCACGCACACTCTTCATACGCTGCATCGCATCGACACACACATGCACATTGTTCACACACTGTATCATATCGACACATGTCCGCTGATGATACAAAAGTCCGACAAAAAAACACAATGATAGGACTGAAAATTCGTGACGATTTATGACTAGGAAGAACTGAGGACCCACGCCCAGCATGGCACGCACGCGCACGCACACTACATGCACTCTGCATCACATCAACAAACGTCCGCTGATGATACAAAAGTCCGACAAAAAACACAATGATAGGACTGAAAATTCGTGACGATTTATGACTAGGAAGAACTGAGGACACGCTTTTAGCATGGCGCAACCGCGAGCGCACCGCGCCTACACATGTCTGCACGTCTGCCGCACAACTTGTTCGCTGATGACACAAAGTCAGACAAGAAAAAACAATGATAGGACTGAAAACTCGTGACGATTTATGACTAGGAAGAACTGAGGACAGTCGTGCGCATGCTGCTCCTGCACCACAGAGGTGCTGATGGAGCATGAGCAGGACTGAATAGCCTCCTGCTAACTACCCCTACCTGCCCATTTGCAGGCGGACGCGCACGCAGCCGACGAGGCGGAGGAGGCTCTGATGGAGCAGGAGCAAGACTTGGCAAACGCTCTCGCAGACGGGGACTACGCTGCGGCTGCACGGCTCTCGTTCGCACTCAAGCACCCGGGAAGGCTCCTGCAGGTGCGCAGCCATTATTCGATGGGACACAGGGGCGCTTGGCAAGCTGTCGGGTGGGCTCTTGTGGCTGTGGGGTATGTTATTGTGACTGCACGGCTGTCGTTCACACTGAAGCACCCGAGAAGGCTTTTGCAGGTGCGCAGTCTGTGCCCAGGGCGGGCGGTGGGGGGTAGAAAGGCAGCAGGGCTATCGTTCGCACTCAAGCACCCGGGAAGGCTCCTGCAGGTGATCTGTCTGAGGCCATTCCGGGCGGTTGGGGGCGCTTGGTAGAAAGGCAGGACGGCTATCGTTCGCACTCAAGCACGCGGGGGACGCAGGGGCGCTTGGGACGCAGGGGCGCTTCGCAGGCTGTCGGGTGGGCTCAGGTGGCTGTGGGGTATGTTGTGGTAAGTGCACGGCTGTCGTCCGCACGCAAGCACAGGAAGGCTCCTGCAGGTGTGCAGTCTGCTGCTGGGCCGGGCTGGTGGCAGCGCTTCATGATAGATTTTACAGTCGTGTACGACGCACGTACAGGCAGCGTATTCGACCTTGCTCGGCGTATAGCGCCCGGGCTCTGCAGACGGTTGGCTGGCTACTGGTGGTGGGGGGCTAGGGGGTCGGGGCTGGACCTAAACAATGGCATTTGGCCCCCAGATCTGACTTTTCCCTGTGGGGGCACGGCCGGGGTTGATAGAAAGGCAGCACGGTCATCGTTGGCACTCGAGCACCCGGGACGCCTGCTGCTGGTATGTGCTCTTGGGTGGATTACCCAACACACGTGATGACGCTGCTGCTGTGTGTTTCGTGTGCGCTCGCATCGGGCCCGCATGCGCGCTTGCATCTGCGCGCTGTGGCGTTACCCCGGTAGTGCGGCCCCACACTTCCAACACCGCCACGCACAGCTGAGGCGATGATGCTACAAGAAAAACACAATATACCAAAAACTCTGAATCTGATCCTGCGGGAGAGGCCGAGATCGTTCTAGACTGAGCATCTGCTGGGCGTGGCCGCTTGCATGTGCATGCGCACGCACTCGCACCCCACGTCTGCATCTGCTTTGCCCGCGGCAGTGATGCTCAACGAATATATTGCGTTGTTGTCCTGATCCTCAAGAAGACACAAGAATCGTACTGAGCTGCACCCGCAGAAGCATGTGCACGCACACGCGACTGCAACGCATGTGGACAGCAGACTGTGATGATCAATCTTCCCTCATCTCTGACCTCCAGTGATGTCAAAACCCTTCTATCTTCATTTCTTGACTGAGTCTTGCCCACCCAAGCAACTGCATGGCATTTATCTCGCCGCTTGCTTTTGCACCCGATCTCGTTTCATCTACATCACACAAACACACGGCACACAGGTGCTTTCGGCCCGGCCGGCGGTGTGAATCTCCACACCCGTTCCACACCCACTCACACCCATGTCCACCCCCACTTACAGGTGCTCTCTCGCGCCGGGACGGGCGCGGCCGGCGGTGCAAATATCCACACCCGTTCCACACCCACTCACACCCATTTCCACCCCCACTTGCAGGTGCTCTCCCGCGCCGGGAAGGGCGCGGCCGGCGCAAGAGTGCTCAGCGCGCTTGTGGCTGCAATGGCGCCGAGCGACGTGCACACTGCGCTCGAGTACTGCCGGGAGTGGAACACACACGGGCGGCACTGCCACTCAGCGCAGGTGCGTGTTGTGTAGGAGTCATAGGCTGGGCGGCTCTGCCGCCCGACAGAATTGCTGTGAGGTCGGTTGTACAGTTGTTTGGATGCCTGTCGGCATCTGCATACCTCCCCATCTTCATGCTGGCAGCATGCGTGCACACGCACGCGCACACACGGGGTGTGATGATTGTCTCATTTATTGAAAATGATGAAAATATTGACGCATTATGAACGCTTGGCTTCTGACCCCCGACCACTGCCCATTCCTGCCCTGCATCATGCACACACACGCACACGCAGGGTGTGTGATGATTGTCTCATTTATTGAAAATGATGAAAATATTGACGCATTATGAACGCTTGGCTTCTGACCCCCGACCACTGCCCATTCCTGCCCTGCATCATGCACACACACGCACACGCAGGGTGTGTGATGATTGTCTCATTTATTGAAAATGATGAAAATATTGACGCATTATGAACGCTTGGCTTCTGACCCCCGACCACTGCCCATTCCTGCCCTGCATCATGCACACACACGCACACGCAGGGGGTGTGATGATTGTCTCATTTATTGAAAATGATGAAAATATTGACGCATTATGAACGCTTGGCTTCTGACCCCCGACCACTGCCCATTCCTGCCCTGCATCATGCACACACACGCACACGCAGGGTGTGTGATGATTGTCTCATTTATTGAAAATGATGAAAATATTGACGCATTATGAACGCTTGGCTTCTGACCCCCGACCACTGCCCATTCCTGCCCTGCATCATGCACACACACGCACACGCAGGGGGTGTGATGATTGTCTCATGTATTGAAAATGATGAAAATATTGACGCATTATGAACGCTTGGCTTCTGACCCCCGACCACTGCCCATTCCTGCCCTGCATCATGCGCGCATGCACATGCACACGCGCACACGGGGTGTGATGATTGTCTCATGTATTGAAAAATGATGAAAATATTGACGCATTATGAACGCTTGGCTTCTGACCCCCACGCGCCTCATCTCTAGTGAGCTGTCTTTCGCGAAAGCCTCACACCATCTCACCCCCCCCCACACACACACACTCCAGCACCAAGCCCACACTGGATGCATTGATGCTACAACAAAATATACCAAAAACTCTGAATCTGATCCTGCGGGAGAGGCCGAGAACGTTCAGACTGAGCATCCGATGGGTGTGGCCGCTTGCTTGTGCACGCACTCGCACCCCACGTCTGCATCTGCTTTGCCCGCGGCAGTGATGCTGAACGAATATACTGCGTTATTGTCCTGATCCTCAAGAAGACACACGAATCGTACTGAGCTGCACCAGCACGCATGCATGCGCACATGCACACACGATTTAACGCATGTGGGAAGCAAGACTGTGATGATCAATCTTCCCTTATCTCTGACTTCCAGTGATGTCAAAACCCTTCTATCTACATTTCTTGAATGAGTCTTTCCCACCGGCGCCAAGCATGCACCCACACCTGCCCACAGCACAAGAACCCATGCACCCCCCACGTCCCTGCCTCCTTGTGCCAACATCCGTTGTTACATAAGGTGGTGATCCCTGCTCTGCTGCGCCGCCACCGCCCCGCCGTGCTCGCCAACATGACACGGTCACACTCCGTGACCTCCTCCTTGACCATCCCCACCTTCCACCTAGCTCCTTTCCTCACCCCACTCTTGATCACACACACACAGGCGATGCTCTCTGCGCTGCTGCGTCGCCACCGCCCCGCCGTGCTTGCCAACGTGTCTGGTCTGACTCAGCTTCTTGACGGGCTCGAGGTGTACACGCAGCGGCACCTCGCGCGGCTGGACCGCCTCGTTCGCTCGACCTACCTACTAGACTACACACTGGCATCAATGAAGGTGCGTTTCAAACAGAGGCTGGGTTAATAACACTTGGTAGTTGGGTGTGTTTGTGTATGTTGAGAGTATACTTGGTTGTGTGTTTAAGTGTTGGAGGCAGCAGCCGAGTTCCTGCTAGGCTACACGCTCAGTGAAGGTGGGCTTGGTTCCGCTTGGTGTGTGTTACTACAATCCGTGTGTGAATACAATCCATCGTTGGCATCATCATACCTGGTGCCGCTGCCGCGCCATACACACTCTGGTCCATCGCGGTTCTCGGACCTAACGTAGGGAGGGGAGGTTCGGTCAAGCCGTGAGGACGACCCTGGACCAGTAGCACATCCTAGTGCCACTGCCGCGCCTTCACACACCCTCGGCGGTCGTCCACACCGCCACGCGCAGCTGACGCGATGATGCTACAACAACAAAAAACAATGTACCAAAAACTCTGAATCTGATCCTGCGGGAGAGGCCGAGCACGTTCTAGACTGAGCATCTGCTGGGCGTGGCCGCTTGCATGTGCATGCGCACGCACTCGCACCCCACGTCTGCATCTGCTTTGCCCGCGCCAGTGATGCTCAACAACGATACTGCGTTATTGTCCTGATCCTCAAGAAGACACAAGAATCGTACTGAGCTGCACCAGCACACGTGCATGCGCGCACGCACCCGCATGCGGGAAGCAAGACTGTGATGATCAATCTTCCCTTATCTCTGACCTCCAGTGATGTCAAAACCCTTCTATCTACATTTCTTGACTGAGTCTTGCCCACCCTCTCGCCAAGCATACGCACGCAACCCGCGCCGTCGCACACGCAACTGAGGCACAGGCATGAGCACAGAAGCTGAGGCAGAGGCTGTCCAACTACCTAAACATCCACCAACAGACCACCCAACCTGCGGTGGGCTGACGCTGACCCTAGGGCGGCCCTCCAACCACGCCTTGGGGGCTTTTCACAGGGCACTAGGAGCGACATGAAAAACCGGTCCTTCTGCCAAAATACCCGCCAACACCATCCAGCTTACCAATCCTGCACACGCACACCCGACACCCACAGGTGCTCGCCCCAGAAGACGAGGACGATGACGCCGCGACGACCGCGGAAGCTGACGAGGCGGCAGCCGAGGCAGAGACCGAAGCGCTGCTAAGGGCCGCGACCGCGTCAGCGGGAGCTGCAGGCGGTGGGACCGCGGGGCCGCGCGCGTCGGGGGAGGACCTGGAGGATGACTTTGGGGACGTGGGCGGAAGCGGCAGCGGGGACGATCACAATGGCGAGGGTGAGGAGGACGAGGGGGAGAGCGGGAGCAGCGGGCAGGACTCGGAGGGCCTTGAGGCTGCCGGGGCCGCGTCGTCCTCTGACGATGGTGACGACGATGATGACGGCGATGACGACGGGAGCGCGTTCCTCAAAGACCTGCTCTCGGCGCCGACGCCATCTGATGGCGACGGCCGCCCCGATAGAGATTCGGACAGCAACGGCGACAGCGAAGGAGAAGACGGGGACGCATCAGCGGGCGCGGGGCCACACGGTGGCGATGCTAGCTTGTCGGACGAGGGGGAAGAGGAGCAGGACCCAAATAACGCGATGGTCGACGACGAGGATGACGTGAACAACCAGCACGCGTCGGGCGCCGCCGCGAGCACCGCCGCTGCTGCAAGTGATGGTGGCGGTGCTGATGGTGATGATGCGCCAGACGGGGAGCTGCCCGGGTGGGGTGCCTCGGGCGACGGCGAGTGGGGAGAGGACGAGGAGGGCGGGGAAGACGCAGGAGGGGCGGGAGCTGGCCCATCGGGGCCAGCCGGCGCGCGCGGCGGAGAAGCGGGCAGCTCGTCCAATGCGGCAGCACGGCGGCGCCAGTCGGCCGCCGATGCCGCGCCGTCAGTGGGAAGGGCGTCGGCAGCGCGGCCGGCAGGTGGCAAGCGGCGCGCGAGCGACGCTGGCGCGGCCGCTGCGTTGTCGGGCGGCAGTGGTGCAGCGACGCCCGCAACAAAGCGCGGCCGTGGTGGTGGCGACGGCACGCCAGCTGCTGGTGCGCGCGCGTCAGCGCAGGCAAGTGGAGGCGGCAGCAGGGCGTCACGCTCTCTGCCGGCCACGCCAGCCGGCGGCGGTGCGAGGGCTGGACCCGCCAAGGGCGCCCATGCATCGACTGCGGGGCCGAAGCCCACGCGGCGGTAGTAACCAAACGTAGGCGTTTCCTGTGTACATGTAAGATCAGAGGCAGTGTTGGCCATGGTAGTCTGTGCAGCGCCCGGGGCCCTTTGTGTCGGCACTCACGGGGGCAAGCAAGAGTCAGTAAGTGGTGGCGTCTTTTGGGGGGTGCACTTGGACAGCCTGGCAGGTGTGACCAGCTGCGCAGGCTCTGTGCCGCTCCTGCGAATGCTGCTGTGCAGGCTCTCTAGCTGACGTGAAGGATGCCAGCTTTGATCTGCGCCGCTCAGCACGCAGTTGCCACCACTGCCGCCATCACACGTGCGCAACTGCAGCCTGGCACTCCACCCGATATTCGAGCAGTTGTAAGAGCTGTGAAGGCTGTGCACAGGCAGGCAAACGAAGCAGACCTGTCCACCGGTGGTACCTATGCGAGACACGCCGCTCGCGCAGGGCGGTCGGGCGGGTGGAGACGTCAACTGACGCGGCCCCCCCAGCTGCCGCTGCCGTGGCTATGCCGGTGTGCGTCAGCAGGCAGTTGAGAGAGGGAAAGGGGGGTCAGGCTGGGCGTCGCCTTCCCTTCCAGCCACGCCTGCCGGCGGTGGCGGTGGCAGCGGGAGCGGCAGCGGCAACAGGAGGGCACGTCGGGGCTTACGGGCCGCCGTGTTCCGGGCTGTTCTGGAGGACTAGGCCCCCCCACATGGAAAGCCCCAGCACATGGGAAGCCCCACTGCATGAGGTGTCGCCAACCAGGGGCCATTCCCAAAGGGGGTCCTCGCCCAGGCTGCTGACGATCCTGTTGCCCTCGCCGCTGCGGGTGCCCCATCACCACAGCCTAGTAGGGCTTGACAGATGTTCTGTCTGTAGCTGGCAGCAGCAGCTGACGCAATGAGGGACGGGAATGCGGCAATCATCGCTCGTGCCGGTGTTCTGGTGGTGCTGCTGGTTGGCGTGCAGCGGTTGGCAGCAGGCGCACACACGCTGTGTGCCCTCGCTGGGCATACTGAGAGGGCGACCGCGACCGCTTCAGCACTCCGTAAGCAGTCCGCATGTTCCGGGTGGCCCAGCCATCTTGGCTTCGGTGCGCCAGCATGGCTGCTGGAGTTCGCAGATGGCTGCTGCGGGTGCGGCTGGCGCTGTGGGTGGTCGTGCGGCAGGCGCATGGCATGGCCTCCAGAGCAGCCCCTACCAGGGCACAAGTGTGCATCATTATGGCTGCTGGGGAGATGGCCTGTTCAGCCACAGCATGGCATGGCACCGCCTGTCAGTCGCTGCTGCCACGAGACTGTGGCTGCGTCATTGGTGCTCATCGCTGCAGGGATGCGGCCTTGTTGCTCTTTTTGTTTTTTTGACACCTTTTTTTTCAGATTGCTGATGCCCTCCACAGTTCCTGGGGGAGTCCGGCGGCAGGAAGCCTGATATAGTGGTGCATGCTCATCTGTTCACAGCACAGAGGCCTTCCTCTACGGTCCCTGAGGCATCTTCTGGTGGCAGGGGCCCTGATAGAGGGGCTTGCAAAAACGTCGGCTCCGGACATAGGCCAAAGCTCCGGACTCCCACATGGTTTCTGGGGAGGGTCTGTCCCCAAAAAGACGGAATGCAGGGTGCACATACGTATTTAGACATATTAAGACAATTTGCGGCTCCGGAGCTTTGGTGGCCCCGGCTCTGGGGCTCTGGCGGCCCCGGTTCCCCGCATGGTTTCTGGGGAGGGTCTGTCCCCAGAAAGGCGGTATGCGGGGGGGGGCGCGTTGGAACAGGAAAATTATGACCACCTTGAAACTACTCCAGCGCACCCACCCACCCCGCACACATCATCGTCCCTGGAGGGGAAGTCTGATGGGGAGGGGGGAGGGGTCACGCGGTAGCAGTAGGAAGGTGGAGTGTGGCCATAGGACCACAACAGCTTGGTGGTTGCGTGCGCGTGTGTGCGGAGGCGCTGCTCCGGAGGACGCGTCACGACGCCCGTGGCGCATTTCGTGATCGCGCCACCATGCCCAGGGGGGCAGTGGTGCACGACCGGGGCCCACGTGCCCCTGTCATCCATCATGACCGTCATCGATGGGGTCTCATTTTTTTTTTTTTGGTGAAGTGTGGTCCTAGGACCACACCGTGGGGTGTGTGTGTGTGTGGAGGCGCACGCCCCGCCTGCACGCGCACGTGTGCGCGCGCGCAGGCGAGGCGCCGCTCCGGAGGATTCCCCGATGACACGCCGCAGCGCTACGCATGCCACGGTTGCGACCAGGCGGCGACACCTCGTACCAGCCATCTTAGGGTGCGGGGAGGGGGGGTCGATCATCCAGGTGAGACCGCGAGGCGGTAGGGGTCCAGTCGCCGCCAGTCTCGCCGCAATCGCCGCCATCAGGGCAGATCTCCATCGTGATGCCAGCACTCGCGCGGCAGTTGCAGTTCGAGGCCATGATTGGGACGAGCGTGCGCTCGGCCGACCAGCTGCCTTGAATCGACAGGTCGCTCGTAGCCACCGACTCGACCACGTAGCCGCCGCTGCTCTCATCACCAGTGACGAGGCCGTTCCCAAACCAGTAGTAGGGTTGCTGACAATCATCAGCGAGGCAGCAGTTGGCGATGGGACCCCCCCTCCTCCCCCAAACCCCCTCCACCATGGGGAAAGGGGGCAGGGGGGGGGGGAGGGATGTCGCCTTGGAGAAGCACCCCTCGACGCGCAACACACCTTGCCGACGTTGTGTGGGAACTCTCTCCGGCCCCGCTGCAGTGAAGAGCCTTGCTCTTCCACTTGCGTGACTTGAGGCGCTACCTCACAGCCATGCTGCAAGGTAGCCTGTGGGGTGGACAGGGCGTGCGTGTCTGTCAGCGCGTGCGTGTGCACACATGCGCATGCATGTGTGTGCGCACACGTCACACACTGCGCGTGCCCCCCGTGTCTCTCAATTTGGAATATATCAAGTGCCTGTGCAGCGGTCTCACCGTAGATCTGGACATCGCAGAGCGTCAGGGCCGCTCCCAACGTCTGGATAGACAAGTACTGGCCAGTCTGCCCATTAAAAGTCGATGGATACGAAGAAGCGTCATACGTCCTTTGGGCGGTGGTGTGGGGAGAGGGTCGAGAAGCGTAAGCGTGTGTGTGTGTGGTGGTGATGTATGTGTATGTGATGCTCTTCTCGAGCTCAAGTCGAAAGTGTTTCCTGGATTGAGGGCATACCCAAGGTCCCAGCCGAAACGTAAATCTGTAGCAGTGATGCTGCCTTTCTAGGGAGTTCCTATCTAGGGAGGCGAGACGCGCCGTTAAGAGCTCTGCTTTGCATTAGTTCATCACTCCGCATCAAACCCACGGCGCCTGCGTGGCCTTTGAACAAGGGCATACAACCCACCCAAACCCGCAAACCCTCTGAAAGGGACCAGCAGAAAGGGACTGACGCCACGCTAAATGGCAACTCACTTGGTTCCAGCAGCAGTCCATGCCGCGGAGTCGTCCTTAACCAGGAGGTTGGAGGTGGCGGAGGGCAGGCTTGAGGTGGTGGGCTCCGCAGAGCCCACGTAGATGCTGATGCCCTTGAGGCGGTCTGAAACCAGTGGTGGGGGCGGACGTGGTTAGGGGACATGTGGGGTGGGGAGACAGTGTGTGTGTGTGTGGGGGGGGGGGAAGAGCACGCATTGACGATGCGGTAGTTTGAACCTCTGCGTGCGTGTGCGTGCATGTTGTGGTGTCAGCTGTCCCCATGGTCCCACCTCAAGGGGCGGTGATGAGAATCCTGGCCGAACTCACCACGGCATTTCTGAGGGCCATCGGAACCACCGCAGGTGCTTCCAGAACGGCCCGTGACCTCAACCTCGGTCACGACGTAGTTGGCACCCAGTTTGACCCTGCACAGACACAGACATGGCGCACAGCCAGCACAGCAGGTGAGGTCGGGACGGGCATCGACGCGTATGGCCCTTAGGAGATGTCGCATGTGGGCGCCCGGCTCCGTGCATGCATGTGTGGGGAGTTTGTGGTGCACACGCCATGGGCCCTGGCTCAACACCTGGCTTGCGGCTGGAGAGCATACTCTCGGCGCGAGGCAAGCGCCGTGGTCGCGGCCACCACCCACCCCACACACAACCACGTGCAGGATGACCTCACTAACACATGTGCGTGCTCTCACATGCTGCGGTCACCCATGGGTGAGTACTACTCACCACCAGAAGGGGCCGGTATCGGCATTAGGTGAGCTGGAATCGGACGAGAATGTGTGGCTGCAGGATTCCACATCAACAATGGTGGCTCCGGTCGGCGTGATTGCAAGCACGGCTGCCAAGCAATTGGGAAAGGTGTAGGAGCCACCCTCGTAGTTGCCGGAGCCCACGTTGTAGGGGCTGACGTCGTAGGTTGAGCTCTGGCCAACAACTTTGCCCTCCAAACCGATTGACACGCTGACACAGTCGCCTGTTGCAGGACGACAAGGCAGCATACGAGAGTCAGTCGGGCAGAGCAACACAGCGCCTGCACAGCCCTCCTCCATGAGTGGGGAGGCAGGCAGGCAGGCAGGAAGGCAGGCAGGCCGGCAGAAAGGCGGGCGGGCAGGCAGGCAGGCAGGCAGGCAGGCAGGCAGGCAGGCAGGCAGGCAGGCAGGCAGGCAGGCAGGCAGGCAGGCAGGCAGAAAGGCGGGCGGGCAGGGAGGCTGACAGGCAGGCAGGCGGGCGGCGGCGGGCGGGGGCGGCAGGCAGGCAGGCAGGGCAGAAAGGGGCGGGCGGGCGGGGCGGGCAGGCAGGCGGGCGGGGAGGCTGGCAGGCAGGCTGCAAAGCCATGCCCATCATCCCGTGTTCCGTGGATCCGACACGCACCCCCCGTCATGCACCATGCCACCCGTAGCGCAGGCACAGTTGGTGCAACACAATTGACAAACGCAGCAACGCACCAAGCACCCAAGCACGACCGTCGCGCGCGCGGCGCATCACTGAGAGACGGCTGGCGCACACGACTCAAAGCGTAAGCACTGACAAACGCGCAGCCAGCTGCTAATCTATGCAACCGTTTGGCAGAGTGATGTATGACCCACCTCCGCAGCACTCGCCGATGGCGATGCAGCCGCAGGGCACAGCGTTGTACTCGACTGTGGCACACAGCACCACATGGCGGCGCGTCAGTTGGGCGGCGCGTCAGTTGGGCAGCCACACGCAGCGAGCACACAGTCAGGGCGGCCCTCTCCTCCCCCGCACGTGGTGAGCGCGCAGGCAGGCAGCTACGCCACGCCCATCACCGCTTGTCCCCCGTGGGTGCGCACTCCACCAGCGGCACGCGCATCACACCCCCACCTACCCAGGGCATATTCATCGTCAACCTGCTCGAGTGCAATGGCGTGTGGCACCCCTACCCCCCCAGCACACGCAGACCCACACATCCACACCCTCACCCTCAGAGCAGAGCCCGGCCTCGCCCGCGGGGGCACCGGCCTTGCCGGGCGTGTAGAGGCAGACACAGCCTCCTGCAGTGCTCTCTGTATGTTGAAGAGAGGTGCACAGAGGGGTGGGTGGGGGGGTGGGGGGGGGGGCAGACGATTCGCGCTATTCACATGCGGGGGTGGGGCGGGAGTGGCGGTCGGGGCAGGTGCTTCCTCAATTGGGTGTTTGACAGCCTATAATAAACCCGCCAAAATAATTAACACGATTTCACCATGTGCAGAGGTAAGCAAGGCCGTACGTTGAGGATCCTTATCTATATGCGGGGTGCCTGGGCGGAGCAGTGATTTCCTCAGGATTTTGAACTAGTTATTCCACAACCGGATTTTGCTTTGACCGCGTAGACCGTTTGTTCTCATACATAGGTCATTCGACAGCTGTTGACGTGTTCTGTCTGGCGGGCTTGTCAGACTGACAATCCACTGGATGGGTTGAGCTGTGTGCAAAATCAAAGTACAGCCGGAATACAGCCAAATGGCTGTGTGGAGCCAAAAAGGAAATCACTGGGGCGGAACCCCAATGGTGCCAGTGCTTTTGTTTTCAGTTTTTTTAGTTACTTTCTGGCACGCAGACCAACGTCCCGTTGACCGCCTTGACTACTGCCTTAGCGTTGACCGTTGAACATCAAACATGGGTGATTTTCAAGCTCTTGACGAGATCTACCTGATGAGATCGCCAGACCACCAATCAATGGGTTGGTTGAGCTCTATCTGAGGGTATCATTAGTAGCCAAATGGCTTGCAATGGCTCCCAGGAGCCCAAAACAAAATGATTGAATGGTGCGGGTGCGGCACGTGTGTGTGTGTGTGTGCAGATCTGAGTGTAAGCACGAGCAAGCGCGTGTGCACATGCTCGTTCACCCACCAGTAGGGTCGCAGGTAGCCAGGATTTCCTTGGTGACGAGGCCGTCGATGAACGGGACATTGGCAGACGACCTGTCGAGCACCAAGGAAAGTGTGAGTGTGTGACCGTGTGTGACCGTGTGAAGGTGTGGACAGTGTCAACATACAGGCTGCAGGCTGACATTCAGCTGTTGCCAAGGTGGTGATTGGGTAAGGGCGAGTGAATGTGCGAACGTGTGGGAAGTGTGAACAGTGTGAATAGTGTGACGGCGGTATGAACAGTGAACATTGTATTTCGACATTGGAAGGTGACAAGACGCGCGGGCACCAAGGTAGACAAGGCGCGCGGGCTTCAAGGTGATCCGCTGTGTGTGCGTGCACACGCGCCATGTGTGCATCCACATGCGTGACGCCAGGCATTGCCCTGTGCGCGCTATGCCATGCACACACCATGCAAAGCCGTGCGCGCGTGCTGCCCAATTGTAGCAGTAGTCTTGGGGGTCTCAGGAGAGGCCATGCGCACACACCATGCGCTACACCAATGCCATGCGGCATGCTGCCCACTAATCGTCGTCATCGAGCGCAACAACGAAAGCGCCTAGACCCTGAGTAAAAACACAAGACCCAAAACGGCAAAACCAGCGAGGCGCGTGCACCCCCCAGCACATTCCCCTACTAGTAGCAGTCGTGCCAGATGCCACACAGGCACCATGCCATGCCATGCACGTATGCTGCCCACCTACCAGTAGCAGTCGGGGCCAACGCCATTGTGAATGATGCCCCGCAGGATGCCATGCACCGTTGAGGGTTTAGGGGATAGGGTTTTAGTTTTAGGGTTTAGGGTTGATGCTCGCGTGCTGCCCCACCTACCAGTAGCAGTCGCCAGTACTGCCGTCTGACTGATCGCCGGTGATGCCAAAGACAGCAGCGCCCTCCGCGTCCGCAAGCTTAGCGCACTCGTACATGGTGAGATCGGCCTGCAGGGGGGGGGATTCGCAGCAGCGAGTGGGGCGCGATCAGGGGTTGGCAGGATCTTGGCGCGCTGGTAAATCGTGAGATCGGCCTGCATGGGGTTGATTTGCAGCAGCGAGTGGGGCGGACCCTCAGCGAGTGCTGAGGGGTTGGCAGGAGATACGGGGTGCGGGGTGGGGGGCAGGAGGGGGGGGGCATTCATCAGGATAGAGTTTCCAGGGATTGGCACGAGGGAGGGGAAGGGGGGGGGAAGGCACAGCAACATTGGCCCCCACACGAATGTTCAAATTCTCGAGGCGGCTATCTCCGCAAAACTTAGGACCGCGCATGGTCCTGAATCGGTTGTCTTCATGCCACTTTCTGGTCTGGTGGAGGGGGGAGGCTGCCAGGAGGCCAGGGCATGCCTCGTCAGTACTGTTTTGCCCGCTTCCAGGCTGAAAACACCCTCTCCCTGCAACGCAACCAGAAAGTGGATACAGATACAATTAAAAGAGGCGTTGGCAAGCGGGGTTGGGTGCGCACAGCGTTGGACGCGGATATCACTTTGCTGCCTGGCGGCACTTGCGAGCACCAAAGTAGCCCTAGACTCTGCCACAGCGCTTCCCCGCGACCCCGAGCACCATGTAGGTGTCCCTAGTTGCGCTTTCCATCGCTTGGATCGTGTCCTTGGGCCCTCTGTTGCACGCGCATGGAGTATACGATGGCGAGGCCCAGCACCCGAGCGCCGCAGTAGCGTCGTGCCCCAGGGCAGCCACGACGCCTGTGGTGACCCCTAAGACCTGCAGACTATGCAGGGGTGGCGTAGAGGGCCTTCGGGGCACATTCCAGCGCATGCCTCCGCACTAGTTGCCCTCGTGTGGCCGCGTCTGGACACCGCACGACCACCCAGAGCAGCTCAAAGAAGCGCCTTGTTGTTGGCTACACGACCATGTATCTAATCTGCAGGGAGATGCGCTGTGCGCGCGCCCCCACTCTTATTGGACAAAAAAATGATGATGAGAGTTTTACAATCCACTTCTGGCGGTCACACGTACGGTTCCAAAGCTCCAGTGGGACTTAGAGAAACAAGGCTCAAGGCCCACAAAAGGTCAAGCTACAAGTAGCCCACGGTAACGCCATCCACACTTGGTGGCGGGCGCCAAGCAAGCAGCACCACAAAAAAGGTGAATATCGCTGTGGGGAGGCAGTGTCACAGCCATGACGGATTTTTAGGGGTTGGTGGAAGGGAGGGGTGGGGCGGGGGCAGGAGGGAAGCAGCGAGAAGTTCTGAGTAGTAATTGCCAGGAGGGAGGCGTGAGATCAGGGGGGCAGGCGGGGGCAGGCGGGCTCACATTCTATGGAGGTTCAGCAGCGAACGGGGCGTAAGGGGTTTGAGTGAGTTGGGTGGGAGAGAGTGGTACCACTCTCTCCGGTGTGTGTCGGTGGGTGGGTGGTGGGTGGTGGGTGGTGAGGATGGGTGGGTAAGAGGGGGGGGGGGCTGGTGCAGGTTTGTCCCCTGCTGAAACCCTTGTCGACGCTGCTTTTGAGTGAGTGGTGTGTGTGTCTGTGTGTGTGTGTGTGTGTGTGTATGTGTGTGGATGGATGGGTGGGGGGGGGTACGATGCGGGTGAAGGAGGGATTTGCAGAGGGATTTGCGGTGGGATTTGCGGCATTTGCGGAAATATTATTTGCATGTAATCCCTCTGCAAATCCCTTACATTGCGTGTAATCAGATTCCAACTCTTCGGCGCGAAATTCCCGCAATTCGCCGCTGCAATTTCTCCAAAAATTTCCCGTTTCGCCGGGGGCGCTAAGGACACCACTCGTCAGCACCAGGCGGGTGCCTTGGACACCTTCACCTCAACCGCAACACGCAGCCAGGGCTGCACGGGACGTTATTTTTTCTGGGGTACGGTACCACGTCCTGCGTCCTGACAGTACGCTGGGGTGCGTACTGCAGGACGCGATCGGCGGCAGCACCAGACGCCTTTACTTGCCACACAGAAACGGCCACGGCCAGAACTTCCTGGCTGCACCGATTCGGATGATTCGACAGATTCTGGAGAGCTTATAATAAGGGCTTTCCAATGGACTGGGTCGTCAATCCATTGAGGATCGACGGAGTTGTGTGCGACGGGGTGTGGGCACTTCGTCGCTCGCGCCACACTCTCGCCCCCCGCGTCCTTGTACTGCGTCCTGGAGTACCGTCCTACGTCCTACGTACAGCCAGGACGCTGACCCCCCCTCAGGACAAGCGTACCGTGCAACCCTGCACGCAGCCTTATGCCTCACCGTCATGCCACCCATCAATTCATCATCGGTGAACGCAGCTTCGACACTGGAATCGCCGCTCGCGACCACGCAAGTACTGGGCTCGTCGAAGACTGTGTACAGCGCGCATCGGGGGCAGAGTGCATCCGCGGGGAGTGGTATAGGCAGTCTGGTCTGATCAGGGGCAGGGGCACTAACAGCAGCAGGAACAGAAACCTGCAGGTGAGGTCTGAAGACAGTCCCCCCCACACACACACACTCACCACCCCTTCCTGCTTGAGCCGTTCTACTAGGGCTCACAGAGTGGGAATCAGACGAGGCAGAAATACGAAGAGGGACAAATGGCAGCAGGTTTGACTCGTCTGTTACTTGGCATCTCGCCCCGACAGGGTGATCAGGGGCAGACCCGCACACTCACACAGCCAGCCGCGCTCGACGCCGTCGACGCACGCACACGGGTCGACCCACGCCTCACGGAGGCAATCCAAGCACGTGGTGCTCGCGACGGTGCCGGTCATCTTGGTGCACTCCCCGCAGGCCCAGTCCTTGTTGGGGTCCTGGTTGTCTACGTCGTTGTCGCACGTCATGCAGCCCGCACGCCTGATTCAAGAATTCAAGCAGGGAGATGGTTCAGGTGTTAAGCAAGTCCTTGTTGGGGAGGGGGGGGGGAGGGGGGGGGAACTTGCACGTCATGCACTGCCCACACCTGAACCAGGCTTGAGGCTCAGGGTTCAGGGGCTAGGGTACAGAGTTGATCTCAGTCCCTGACGGTACCTGCGGTATACACTTTCCTTCCGTACATGCCACACCCCACACAAGCCCGGCACACCAGTTCAAGGATCTTCCACACTCCACACCAGTTCCACACCTGGTGAGGCGGATGTCCGCATTGGGGTACGTGTTTCTGCTGACCGACTGGATGCACATCTCTCACGGCGACACCTTGCCGACCGTGAGGGCCGCCCCGTCGGAGATGCATTTGATGCACTGGTTGTGCTCGTCAACTGATCAAGGGGGGAGGTGGGAAGTGTGCGCGTGTGTGTGCGTGTTGGGTGTGTGCATGCGTGGTCAATCATACAGTCCTCAAAGTCGCCAGTGTTGGCATATTATGCGTGTGCGTGCGTGTCCCGAGAACAAGGTCGGCAGCTGACAACACACACCCCTGGTGTACGTGCCTTGCAGGAAGGTGCAGGAGTGAAGGCGGCAATGCAGGCAGGCAGGCAAGGCAGGCAATGCAGGCAGGCAGGCAGGCAATGCAGGCAGGCAATGCAGGCAGGCAATGCAGGCAGGCAAGGCAGGCAAGCAGGCAAGGCAGGCAGGCAGGCAAGGCAGGCAAGGCAGGCAGGCAAGGCAGGCAAGGCAGGCAAGGCAGGCAAGGCAGGCAAGGCAGGCAAGGCAGCAAGGCAGGCAAGGCAGGCAAGCAGGCAAGGCAGGGCAAGGCAGGCAGGCAAGGCAGGCAAGGCAGGCAGGCAAGGCAGCAAGGCAAGGCAGGGCAGGCAAGGCAAGGCAAGCAGGCAAGGCAGGCAAGGCAGGCAAGGCAGGCAAGGCAGGCAAGGCAGGCAGGGCAGGCAGGCAGGCAAGGCAGGCAAGGCAGGCAAGGCAGGCAGGCAGGCAGGCAGGCAGGCAGGCAGGCAGGCAGGCAGGCAGGCAAGGCAAGGCAGGCAGGCAGGCAGGCAGGCAGGCAAGGCAGGCAAGGCAGGCAAGGCAGGCAAGGCAGGCAAGGCAGGCAAGGCAGGCAGGCAAGGCAGGCAAGGCAGGCAGGCAAGGCAGGCAGGCTTGCGTGCGTAGCTTCCCCAAAACCCCAGTCCCCAACACTCACAGTTTGATATTGTGTAGGTTTTCATGTAGCTTGGCAGACTGATCGCGCGTGTATAAAAATCCGCCCCAAAACGTCCCCTACAACCCAGCACACTTAACACCCGAAACTCACTGTTTGAGATCGTATAGGTGTTCATGCAGTACTGCTCGCACGCGTACGCAAAGTCCTCCAAGCCAGATGCTTCACCCGTCAAGTTGCGCATGCACTGCGCAGGGTGTAGAGTAAGGGGCGTGGAGTAAGGGTTGTTTAGGGCTTCAGATTCAGGGTGTAGGGTTTTGGGTTTTGGGAGTTGTCGGGATCACTCAGTGACTGTCACGCTGTGCCTTGTATTGATACAGAAGTCCAATGGGGCATCATGGAGGCAAAGAAAGGCACGAAATAAAAGGGAGCTCTTGAGTGGAGTGTTCGTCACAGAGCCCGGGCTAACCCCCCTACAACCCTTTTGAACGGTAGCTAGCCTCGTTAGGCAGCTCCCTCAATCCCACGCCCCAGGGTGTAAACTGTAAACTGTAAACTGAGTGTTCGTCAATTGTGACCAGCAAACCCGCGGGAAGCCAAACACTGCCAGACAAGCAATGCTTTCGCTGAGGCTCTTGGGAAAATAGTTGCACAACCCGCCGGGGCTCCGCGGCTCACCTCCTCAACTTCAACCCGCCAGAGGCGGTTCCTATTGCAAGCTAAACCTCGCGCATTCCCACCCCGAAGCGCCGTTCCAAATCGGCCATTCTGACCCCCAGAAATGCACTGTTGCGGGGTGCGGGGTGGCTCGTGGCAGCACTGGCGCGGTGGGTACGCTTTTTGGCCGCTTTGGCTTGTGCTTGGGTGGGGGAGGCCAAGGTGGCTGATGGAAGCACTGGCCTGATGATGATGATGGATTTTACAGTCGTGTGTGACGGTGCGGTGACTGGCGTTGGAAGGTCTTCAAGCAGCCTCCATGACAACTCTGTCGTCCATGCACCCCTGGAGGGTGGGACCTGGCCATGCATGAGGCATGGGGCGCCGGCTGAGCCCCATGCAAACGAGAGCTGGACAGCCATGAACTGCCAGGCGGGGACCGTTCCAGTCAGCGCCAGTCGGCTCTGCCGGCTTGACTGGCCACAAGGCCACTACTGTGACCCTGAGGAAGGTCCTCTCCTATATGCTCCTTGCCAGACATGTCTCTCAGAGACCGCTGTTTGGGGTACTCTAGCCGGCGGGAGCGGTAGTCTATTGGCCGGGAGCCGGCGGTACTCTAGTACTTAAGTGTGCTGGAGTATTGGCGGGTGTCTCTAGTAGAAGAGTAGCCTGCTTAGCTGGAAATCCCGTGTTACTGTTACTGTGACGAGCCTACCGGCTAGCGTATTCGACCTTGCTCGGCATATAACGCCCGAGCGCTACAGACGGGTGGCTGGCTACTGGTGGTGGGGGGCTAGTGGGTCGGGGCTGGACCTAGACAAGGCACTCGGCCCCCAGATCTGACTCCTCCCCGTGGGGGCACGGCCGGGGTTCACAAGCCCGCGGGATTGTTTCCCCTAGACCTCCACCGTAGCGGCAGCAGAGGCTACTGATCATTGTGTGTCAGAAGGGACGTGGATCTGATCAATAAGTGACCTGAGATGATGAGAAGGTTGAAAAGCCGGGCCGCAATCTCTAACGTTATAATGGGATTTCTACCTGGGATTTCAACCAGCTTGCACAGGACTTGAAACCTGCTACCCATACGCGGCTCTTAGCATAAGCTTACTCCTTGGCAAAGCACCGAGCATGACATTGAACGTGTCGCAGGCCCACCCCCTTGGTGTTGGAGGGAGGCACAGAGGGACTCGGTGAGGGGCACAACCCTATACTTGGTGGCGCCCGCCACCAAGTGTGGATGGCGTAACCGTGGGCTACTTGTAGCTTGACCTTTTGTGGGCCTTGAGCCTTGTTTCTCTAAGTCCCACTGGAGCTTTGGAACCGTACGTGTGACCGCCAGAAGTGGATTGTAACCAAACATCATCATATACTAACTAAACAATCGTAATGTTAGTAAAGGCGTTTGAGGAGTTCACGGGCAAGCAGAGGCCATTTCGTAATGAAGAGAGGTGCGTCTTGAGCATCGCTTTAAATGTAGCCAAAGGTTAGAGAGCAGCAAGTCTGCTTGTCCCCCGGTTATAGCGGATAACATATTCCCGTAGCATTCTGTGTTCTGAGCTCATCATCTTAGATTCAGTCGTCCCGTGTGAGACCCAATCGTGGGCATTTCTCATGCGCCGCCAGCTGCAGTAGACTGCAGAAGGCACAGTTTACTGCAGCTCTTCGGGGTCTCAGGCTTGGGTCCCCTCCACGCTCAAAACTGCATCGGCAACTCTTAGCTCAGAACGTCGTTTGCTTAAGGTCAGTCAGTCCTCCCGACCCTCTGACTACTGCTCAATCTCCACCTCCCCCCGGCTGGTATCTCGTGCCTTAAAGCAGGCCACGAGAAATGTGGCCAGTGCCTTCCAGAAATTGGGGATCAAAAGGTCTTGTCTGGGGTTCATAAACTTGTTCATTCTCTCGTCCATACCACCGCCGTGGGCCGCCCCGGGGACACGGATGTCTGAAAAAAGGGGGTGGGCCGCGATGCGTGCCGCAGCGTAAAGGGGCATTCAAAAATCATGTCATGGCCTAGTTGTCCGCCACGCACCTCCACGCAGGTGGCGCCCGTGTTGTTCACTTGGATCATCTCGTCGAAGTGGACGAGCATGTAGCCAGAGAAGGTGCTGTTTGGGACGGCGATGCTGCACGAGGGGGCTGTACTGAGCGAGCGCCTTCTAGAAAAGCAAGAGAAGCCGCCGGCCGAATCGACTTGGCCGGAATCGGCGCCGTCACCGTCGCCGCCCGTGGCGCAGGTCTCTGTATCGAGCACCTAGTGAGGGGTGTGGCGTGGTGGGGAAGAGAGATCAGGGGGGAGAGGGATTGGTTATGTGCTTTGTTTGCGCTGGTGGTGGTGGTGTCTGCGTGGGCGGGAGCGATAGTGTGCACGCATTTTTGCATGCGTGGGGAGGGGGGGCTCTGCAAGCTCGACGCGCGCACACACACATTCATGCATGAATGCACGCTCCATCTCTTGCACATGATGATGATGATGATGATGAGTTTGTTACAATCCACTTCTGGCGGTCACACGTGCGGTTCCAAAGCTCCAGTTGGACTTAGATGAAGCAGTCCTGAAGACCTGCCAACAGAAAAAGGGGGGGTGCCCCACGGCAACGCCATCCACACACGGCGGCGGGCGCCAAGCAAGCAGCACCACAGTGCAGGCTCCACACTCAACCCCTCCAGTGGATGAAGGGCGGGCCCAAGGTATAAAACAATAAAGGGACCAAAAAATCCCACCCTCAAAACACCGGAAGCGGAGGTGCGCACACCCACCACAGCACTCTACCCAGCAGCCACAACTCATCCCGCCAGCGCACGCGTGCGGCGCTATCTCCCCTCACATAACTCGTCCCCTCAGGGATCTAGGACGCCTTGTTCAGAGTGAGCTTGCCGTCCACCACTCCAACATAGGGGTGGGTCGGGCCCACCACACCCGCCCAACCTCGCGGCATCACGCCGCCCTCAGCAAAGGACGCCAGCGCGTCCCAAAGGTCCATCGTCGCCAGCGCCCCCACCCGCTCAACCGACACCGTGCGATCAGGGGGCAGCACACCATCACGCGGACGCGTGATGCGCCACAGGTGGCGGCAGCCGCGCTCCATAGCGTCCACCACGAGCGCTGCCACCACAGCCCACACACCAGCACGCACCCCAGCGGGAGGCTGCAGCAGCCACACCTGGCAGCACGTGATGACCGGCGTAGGAGCAGGGAGGGCAGCAGCAACCGCCACCACCACCGCCTCCGCCACCGCGCATCCCCAGAAGCAGTGCGCACGCCACGCCGTCGCCGGCGGCCCGTCCTCCTCACGGCACCGCCACCCGCACGGGCACTCGGGCACTCCAAGCGCAGCCTGCTTGTGAAAGCCACTCACCCACAGCCGCCAGATGGGCTCCTTGCAGGTGCTGAGGAGCGGCAGCCGCCACAGCCCTGGCACCGCCGCCTCCAGGGTGCGCAGCCCCGCGCAGACCTGAGCGTCGGTTGCACGGGGGCCTCCGCGCATCCCGCAGTCAAGCGCCAGAGCCGCCTCCACCGTGGCTGCCCGCCGCACTCGCCGCTCGTCCACAACCGCCCGCAGTTGAAGCGCCACCGCTAGCTTGCACGTCAGCTGCCCGACCACGCCCGGGCCGTGCGCAAACCCAACCCACCGGGGCTCGTCCGCGGCCCCGCCCCCCGCAGGCAGGGGAGCATGTTTGGCAGTTGCGGATCGGAGGCCAGGCCGCCCACGCTGCCATCCAGCCGGCGTGATGACACTCGGCAGCTGCCACCCGACCAGCCGCAGGATCTCCACCACAGCAGCGCGCTTGCCCGCGCGAGGGAGGGGCTGGAAGCGACGGAGCGGCCGGAGCAGAGTGAGGGCAGCTCCACCAGCTGCCGCCTCGACCCAGGCTGAGGGCACTGCCGCGAGCGCGACCGCCACTGCCGTGAACAGGGGGTCGAGCGTGCGCCGCACGCACAGCAGATCTGGCCCACCCCCCAGCACTGGCGGCGGCACCCCTGGGAAAAGGGCGCGGCACAGGACTGCCCTCCAGACACTGCCCCCGTCGTAGGCGCCGCACGCCAGAGCTGCGCAAAACTGCCCCAGCACGAGCGGCGCGCGTTCCGGATCCGCGGCAGCGTACACCGCCAGGCATGCGTGGTCGACCGTGCGTGTGCTGCGCACCATGTCGACAGCAGCGAGCCACGCCCACAGCGCACACAGGTCTGTGACCGTCCGCATGCCGGGGAGGGCGTCGCGCACGCGGGCGAGGCCGTCCACCCGCCAGCAGGTCGCACCGGTCGAGCTGAAGAGCGCATGCCCTGCCGCATCACCAGTGGGCTCCCGCCACTGTACCGTCCGCTGCACAGCCGGCAGCTCCAGCTGGAGGAGGGGGTTTGCCCAGAGCGGCGCCTCCGCCCCCCACAGCTCAGCTGTTTGCACGCGTCCCAGGATGCGCGCCACTGGCCCCAGGGCCTGCTCCCCATTGAGCATGCGCCGCATCGGCCCAGCCAGCAGCGCCGCGCTCACAGCCGGTTCTACGTACTCACCAACGAGGCCGCTTGGCAGAGTGCCTGGCTCAGGCGCGAGGCCCGCCATAAGCACAAAAAGGCTCGGGTGGGCCCCCGGGCAGAGGCGATGCACCGCCTCCACCATGAGCGGCTCCCATGCCGGCTGAGCCGGGGGCGCGGGCTGCTGTTCCGGCTGTGCCCCCCTGCCACCTCCGTCGCCCCCGCTGCCGCCACCTCCGCCGCCGTTGCCGCCACCCGCCTCGCCACCATCGCCGGCCCGTGGGGCCGACAGCAGGAGATGGGGAGCGCCAGCCGCCCACGCTCCAAACAGGCATGCGAGGTGGACGGCCCACTGCGCGTGCACAATCTCCCGCCACGCCAGCGCCCCAAAACCACCGTGCGCCGGCCGCCCCAGGAGCATCGCAGCGGGCGCGCCTGGCGACGAAGAGGCCCACCACGGCAGCGCTGCCGGTGGGTCCGGCCCCACGCTCCTGTCCACCAGAGTAGCCGTCCACCGGGAGAGCAGCCTCTCTGCCTCCGGAGTCATGCCACAGTGCACCGCCCGGAACAGGATGCGGAAGACCCCGTACGTCGCCGCCGCGTGCCCCCTGCCAAAGACAGACATTGGGAAGCGCGCGAGCTTGGTGTACGCGGCCGCAAGTCTCTCACGGCACACCCCGGTGACGGCCTCCGGGGGCGGCAGGCCGGCAGAAACGGGCACGCCCAGCGACACGCCCGCGTCCAGCACGCGCAGCCCAGCCACCTCTGCACCCGCCAGCAGGCCCTCCCCCGCCGAACCCAGGGGCAGGATGCCGCACTTGCCGAGGTTTAGGACGAGGCCCGTCGCTCGGCCAAACAGCGCCATCGCCTCCACCAGCGCAGCGACGTCAGCCGGCGCACACGACCGGAGGAGGGGCATGCAGTCGTCAGCGTAGTGGGAGCAGGTCACTCTGCAGCCAAGCACGACCTCGACCCCCACCGCCGGGCAGGTGCGCAGGAAGCACGCGAGCGCATGCCCCAGGAACAGGAAGAGGGCTGGCGCAGCGGGGCAGCCCTGGCGCACGCCCGCCGCATACTGGCGCGGCTCAGAGATGAACCCGTTGACCTCGGCCAACACGTACGTGTGCGTGAGGATGGTGCGGGTTCATGCCAGCAAACCGTCACCGACGCCCACCGCCTCCATGACCGCAAGGAGGCAGCCACGGTCGATGGTGTCGTACGCCTTGCGGAAGTTGAGCAGCGCCAGCGCTGCACCCGTCGGCCCCACGCCCTCTGCCGCGTTGGCAGCCAACAAGCCAGGCAGCATCTGAGTGAGGCAGATATTGTCCGAGATGCGGCGGCCAGCGAGGAAAGCAGTCTGTTCCGGCCCCACCACCGCAGCGAGCACCTTGGCGTCCACCGCATCGCCAGCACCTTGGCGAGGATGCGGTAGTCAGAGCCCAGCATGGTGAGTGGGCGGTAGTTTGCCGCATCCGCTGCATCTTTGGCCTTGTAGATGGAGGCGACAATGCCATCGAGAAACCCAGGCGGCGTCTCACCCGTAGCGCCCACCGCGGTGAAAACCGCCGCCAGAAGCACAAAGGCTGGCTCTCCCAGCTTCCGCCACACCTCCACTGGGACGCCATCCGGGCCTGGGGCGGTGCCAGGCTTGGAGTGCGTGGCCGCCGCCCGCACCTCGGCGGGCGTCACAACAGGCGCGCCCGCTGCGTCCGTCACCGCATGCGGCACGCGCGGCGAGTGCGTACGCACCGCCCCCAGCACAGCCTCCCGAACAGCGGGGGACGGCGGTGGCGGCCGTGAGACCGCCGCCACGGCATCAGCCATGATGTCAGCCATTCCCATGCCGTCAGTGACGAGGATGCCACGCGCATCTCTGAGGGCGGCGACGCGCCGTGCCGTCGCTGGCTTGCGGAAGGCTGCCGCCATGCCCCCGGCAACGCGCTCTCCCGGCCGCACACATGAGGGCGGGGCTGGAGCGTACCGCCGCACCGCCGCGTCTCGGCGCCGCTGCAGCGCATAGAGCCCGGCGAGCTCCGCCAGCCCATCGCGCCCCGCCTCAACGGCCGCGCGCGCTCGTTGCAGGTCCGCACGCAGCCGGGCCACCTCCACCGACACAGCATCTCGACGCCGACCCAGGTCGCAGTCGAGGCGGCGGGCCTCGCGAGCCAGGCGCGGCTTGAAAGCCTGCCACCACCGCATAAGCTCCGTGTGGCCATGGGTGGGTGCCCCCGCTGCCTCCCGACCAAACCATGCCCTGAACCCATCGGCCAGGTCACGACGGGGGTCTGCACAGTGTATCCGTTGAGGATGTCCATGATCCACTCCTTCGCTGCGTCGGCTGTCGGGAAGCTCCCGCAGTGGATGGCGTCCCTGAGTCCGCTAGTGATCCCGGGGTAGTCGACGGGCCCAATGCACGGTCCGCCCCGCGTGTACGCAAAGGCATGAACCTTGCCGCGGACCCATCCACCACCATCCTCTCCACGGCCAGTGGCCCCACCAGTAGTGGCCAGGGCCTACGTCTGCCCGCCCTCTCCACCCGCACCCGCTCCTCCAGCTCCCCCACCACCAACAGCTTCTGCAGCCCCCGCGCCCCCACCCGCCGCGGCCGGAGCAGCAGCAGGCATGGCGACACAACCCTCATCACCACCAGTCCTACGGCGTGCCATGCGCCGCCCCTCCTCGCCGTCCTCTGCCGCCTCAGGCGCCGCCTCACCGCGTCGCGACTCAGGCTGGCGGAGGCCCACGGGGGTGCCGAGCGGGGCATCGTCAGCGGCATCGAGCTCCTCATCACCCCCCGCACGCTTGCGCCCAGCCGACTGGGTGGCGTCGAGCATGCGCTCCTCACGGTCACGGTCGGCCTGCAAGGCCTCCTTGCCCACAGCTGCCGCAGCTGCGCCCACAGCTGCCGCAGCTGCTGTAGCCTTCTGCCGGTCCTCGAAGGCGCGCCTCTCCGCAAGGAGCTGGTCCACTTGCACTCTCTTCTGGCGCTCTGCTGCGAGCGCACGCTCGCGGAGCGCTAAGTTGGCCGCACGCTCGTCCGAGGGGCCTGCCGCCGCCGCCGCAGCAGCAGCAGCAGCCGCAATAGCAGCCTCAGCAGAACCACCACCGCCAGGCCCGGCACCGTCCTCATCGTCATCACCGGCACCGGCATCGTGACCGTACGAGTCGTGGTCCTCATCGTCCGCACCCTCCTCGATGGTGCCCAGCTGGGTGCTGCACCCCAGGCCCCGCATGCAGCCCCTGGACAGCCGCGGCATAGGACGGGGCCTGGCCCCACAGCGACGGCCTCGGCGGCCTCGGCGGCAGCCCACCCGGCGGCGGCCCTCCCGGCGGTGGCCCACCCGGCGGCGGCCCACCCGGTGGAGGCCCACCCGGCGCCCCCGCGGCGCCCGCGGCGCGCGCGGGGCGCGCGGGCCCCAGCATGCTGAGGGGCAGGCGCGACACGCGCAGCCGGCAGAAGGACGGCGCGTCGGTGCGTTGGCGGCACTCCACGTGCGGTGCGCGGATGGCCTTGGACACAAAGGCGTGGCCCCCGTGCACCGACGCCACAAAGCCTAGCTCCCTGGCAGACAGCCAGGCGAGGCTGGGGGCGGGGCCCTGCCCTCGCGCAGCGCCGCGCCACTGCACCGGCACCGGCCCGCCAGCCCCGCACTGGTACTGCACCACCCAGTCAGCGCGCACCCCGTTCGCCCCCAGCCAGCTGTGCACATGTGCCGGCGTCCACGGCAGAGTGTCTGTCAGCGTGAAGCGCACCAGGTAGTGCGCGTCGTTCACCGGACCCCCAGAGTCCAGTAGCATTGCTGGTGCAGCGCGCATGCGGCCACAGTCCACCTCCAGGGGCGCCATGCGCGCCTGCAGCGCACCCTTGACCGCAGTCGCATGGGCCTCATCACACTCCATGTCGACCTGGTAGAGCGCCGACGTGCCCGAGCTCAGGGGCCTCGCCGCCCGTGCCCGCGCCCTCCCTGGCGCCTCAACGCCCGAGCCCTGCAGTGCCACGCGGAGGGCGGCAACGAGGCCGTCTGACAGAGCGCGCAGGTCGGACTCCCATGCAGTCGCCCGCCATGTCACGGTCCGCGCGCAACACGAAGCTCAGCGCATAAACCTGCCTGGGCAGCACCCGCAGCTGCTCATACAGGTCGTGAGGTAGCACGCACACGAGGGGCTGCCGCGCGGCCCTGGGCGGAGGCGGCGGCCCGCGGCCCCGCGCAACACCATTTTGCCTGCCAGCAACACCCGGCCTGCCAGCATCCCCTGCAGCGCCCCTCCTGGTCAGCGGCTGGCTCTGCGTGGCCCTTCACTAGTAGCTGGTCTGCGCACGCGCGCGCGGACTCGGCGATGGGGCGAGAAACTCGCGTCAGCCGTGTGCAGCAGCGCAGCTCGGTGTCATCGCTCTCGGTCACGTTCAGAACACCGGAGTGAGCACATCGACGTGAACAAGTTGCCTGATCTATGATGGGGTCGCGGGCAGGCGGTTGGCGCTGGTGCGGGTGTGTGGGGGAGTGTGCCAGATTTCAGGGAGTTGAAAGAGAGACGGAGGACTATCAGCCGCACCTTGTTGGCATACGGTGCCCGTTGTATGCACAACGCGGAATATTCTGTCTCTCTCTTTCTCTATCTGTCGGCACGTGCACGCCCAGCAGCCCCCGCCCCCCCCCCTCCAACACACTCTCATCATCAAACACACACATGATGATGAGAGTTTTACAATCCACTTCTGGCGGTCACACGTACGGTTCCAAAGCTCCAGTGGGACTTAGAGAAACAAGGCTCAAGGCCCACAAAAGGTCAAGCTACAAGTAGCCCACGGTAGCGCCATCCACACTTGGTGGCGGGCGCCAAGCAAGCAGCACCACTGTGCAGGCTGCACACCCAGCCCCTCAAATGGCCAGAGGGCGGACCCAAGGTATAAAACCATGAAGGGACCAAAAAGCCCTCCCCCAGACCACCGGAAGCGGGGCTAGTAGCACACCCGCCGCAGCACTCTACTCAGCGACCACACCGCACCCGCCACCGCACGCGTGTGGCGCCACCTCCCCTTCAAAAACACCCCCAGAGGGAATGCCATCTAGCAAGCAGGTGCAGGCACCCGCTCGCCGTCAACGACGAGGCGCGCGCGGTGGAACTGCGCCCGCTTCCCCGCAACCTTGGCGGCGAGGAAAGCGGGCCACAGCGCCTGGTGCTGCGCCTCCTCGCGGTCACTGAGGACGTCGAAGACTGCAGTCGAGTCCACGCAGCGGCGCAGCTCGTGGCGCCAGCGCACGACAGTGTCGGCCACGGCGTCAGACGCCACGGTGAAGAGCACACGCAGCACACCGCCCCCGCGTGGCTCCACGCCGATGCCCCCGACGGCAGGCTTGGCGTTGAGGAGCGACACGGACACGACGCCACCATCAGCCGGCTCCCGCCGGCCGGTGCCGCCGTAGAGGAAGCGCACGACATCCGTAGCCAGGCGGACGGGCAGGCTGGTGCCGTCCTCGGCAGCTGCAGCGATCCGCTCCGCCGCCGCCGCCGTCGCCTCCTCTTCATCCATCCGCCTGCCACCGCCCGCGAGGAACCAGTTGGCGCCGCGTGCCACCGGGATGGACAGCACGAAGCTGCGGCGCAGCGACGTGTCGCCCACACGCGCAGGCAGCCCCCCCCGGCGGGAGGGGCCGCGCGCAGATGCGGCACGCGTGGCGCCCAACGCAGGCCGCTCTGTCGCCGGCCCCCCCCCCGCCGACGCCACAGGGGCGGCAGCAGCAGCGGGCCGGGCAGGCTGAGCAGCCTCGGCAGCAGGCGCAGCGCGGGGCGCCGCACTGTGGGCCGCATGGGCGCCCCAGGGACGCGGCTCACCAGGAGGCTCACCACATCCACCAGGGACGCAATCTGTTGCGCCTGCGCCTGCACCACAGCGAGCACCCCGCAAGGGCACCGCTGTGGCCGGCGTCGGCAACCTGTGGCGCGCCCACCTGCGTCGGCGTATTCTGTGGCTGGGCGCGCGCCCTCGCCTCCCTGTCCAGCAGCCCCCCTACCAGGCGTCTGATGTCTGCCTGCCCCGCGCTGAGGGCGCGCAGGGCGTCTGTGGTGTCGGCCGAGGCCGAGATGTGGTTGCTGGCGTCGCCATGCAGGTGTTGCGCAGCCTCCGCGTATGTGGCTGCCCCCCGCGCCCCGTGGAGCACCGAAAGCTGTGTCTGTGTCGCATCCACGCACGCGCGGTGGCGTGGCGGGGAGTCTGAGCCGAGGGAGCCGCTGCTCACCGGTGATTCTGTGGTGGTGGCCGCGCGGGCGATGAGCGCGCCGGCGGCCGCACTGTGTTTGCGCGCCTTAGAGCGCGTCATGAGTCATGGGAGCAAGTACAGGCTGTAGTCAGAGATAGACATGACCAGTACAACTTAAGCCTACCACAGCTCGCGGGTGGGGCATTTGTCAGCCTGGCGACACACACCTCCACAAAAGAAAAGGTGGAAGAGAGTCAGATTTAGAGAGGCATGCGAGCTGAAAGAGAGGGGGGACAGGGCGAGCTAGGGAAAGAAAGGCAGAGCAAGCCCCACCTTGTCCTGGTAGGGGTTGTCCTGCACGCAAGTCGTGCAATCTTCCACGACATTGTTGACACCAGCCAGAAAGTTGGCCTCGTAACAGTAACCGCAGCCCCATCCGTTGTACACATTGTTGTTGAACACGCATTCAAAGCAGTCGGTAGCCATGAGCTCGGTCGTGATCCAGTTGGGGTGGCGGCACAGCGCGCACGCGTACGCCTGCGTTTCGAGGGGGGTCGCCACGCAGTTGTGTTCAGTGTGCCTGCTCCGGCCACACACCTCCCAACCTTCCCGTGTCAGCGCCTTGCATGTGTCTTTGCACCTGACCCACCCACTCCCTCAACCCCACCCCACCCCATACACAGCGACTTCAGTACATTTTGTCTGCCCCCTCCCCTTACCTTGGACGTGTTGACTGGCTGGCCGGTACCGGCCGTGACGCCCGGAGAGCCCTCATACGTGTACGCGATATTCATGCACTCGAGGCAACCGGTGATTTGGAGCGTGACAGGTTCGGTATTAAACGCAATGTTGTAGGGCTCGACGGTGTTGACGGGCGGCATGAACTCGTCGAGGCCCCACATGCACGTCTGCCTGATGCCGACCTGCTCCTCGAGGCCCTGCTCGATGAAGTAGGACAAGTTGGCCTGGTACGCACACGCGCCGTAGTCGGTCGGGCGAGTCTCGTTTGCGGCGTCCATGGCCTTCCAGTCGGCATAATCGAGGGTGCCGGCGGGCTTGGGCTGGGCGTTGGGAGACCACAGGCACTTGAGGCATCACTCCTTCCAGTCCGTGGCGGAGCCATCAGCAGGCTTGGGAATGTTGGCGCCTGCGTTTGTGCATTCACACAAATGGCGGGTCAGCAGACTGCGCACAAGTGCGGTTGCACAAATGATGGGTCAGCAATCAAACAGCGTGCATATGTGCGTGTGCGCAACTGTTTTTTTTGTGTGAGTGAGTGTGCGGGAGAGAGGTGGAGGGGCAGGTGACGGCATATGACTGCATCCCCAACCTTGGGCAGCGTGTGTGTATGTGCGTGTGTTGGCACACGCACACACTGTGTGCTTGTGCGTGTATGGTGGGGTGGTCGATTGTACAGTCCGTCGGACGCCTTTGATGGCGCATTAGACCCTAGGAAAGAGGCCGGCAGCTGTCAAAATTAGACCCCTAGCATGCCATCTGCCATCATGATTGCTGTGCACGCGGTGAGTGTCTCAAAACAGGCGACAAGGAAGTCAGCCAGCTCGTGCCAAAACCTGGGGTTCTCCTGGCCTGGCCGAGGATTCATAAACTCCCGCATCCGCTCATCTAAATCGGCCTCCTCGGGGCGAGGGATGGACCGAAACAGGCTGTGGGCCTGCACCCGTGCCTCTTCATAGGCAGGGCACTCAAATACCATGTGTGCCTCATCCTCTAGCCCACCGCACAGGCAGCACGCCCGCTGGCTGCGTCGCTGCCTCTGTCCCGCCACGGCGTAGCGCCCCCGCTCTATCTGCAGCTCATGGAGCCCCATCCTGAACCTAGCTAGAGCCGTGATCCGGGCAGCACTGTTCAGCCCTGAGCTCAACAGGGCCGGCGGCTCGCTGTCGCTACCCGCCATCCACCGCATGTAGGTCAGCATCTTAAAGCCGCGCGACCACTCCTCAGGTACATCACGCACGGTAGTGCCGCTCGGCAGCGCCGGTGTGCTTGTCGCGGCGGCCAGCCACGCCGCGGTCGCCACGTCCAGCAGGTTGGTGATGCGTACCGGTCCCTCCTGGTCCCACGCCAGTGTGTGCCCCACAGTTCCGAAGCACACCTGCAAGCGTGCCGCCCAGCACGTCCCCCCCGCTTCGGCCAGCCCCCAGCTCTCCCGCATTGCATCTTTAAGCAGGTCACCGTCAGGTCGCCCCCGCGCCTTATCCCAAAAGCGCGTCGCCTGGCACAGCCAATTTGCCGCCAGCGGCCGCCACCCCGCCTCCCGCGCCAAAATCCCCAGTTGCTGCCCGTTGCTGCGGACTCCTAGGGACGCACGGGTAAATTGCAGAAGCACTTCCTCCAGGGTGCGCCATCCGTCGCGTGCGGCCTTAGCGCCCCTCCCACTCCTGCCTCTCTCCCACCGTCCGCCCGCCCCGGCAAACACGCCCCCCCCAGCATCTGCCATCATCGCAGGGCCCCACACCTCACACCCGTAATTTAGCACAGGCCGTACTTGCGTGTCGAACAGGTGGGCCTTAATGCCAATATTGTTAAGGCGTATTATATAGCATCTGCGAGTTAGCGCGTATCTGGTGCGCTGGCCCCTAGAGCGTCGGGTGCCCACGTCCCCCCCCACTGCCCGCCGGTGGTGAAAGAGCATGCCCAGATATGGGAACTCGTGTGTCATGGGTAGATCTGCTCCTGCAAACTTCAGCGTTACCCTCCCCCCTGCCGCCCCGACTGGGCAGAACTGATCATTGAACACCACCCCTTCTGACTTCTTAACGTTTACTGTTAGTGCGCGCGTGCCGCAAAAGGCGGGCAGAGTATCTAGCATGCGTTGAAGCACTTCAGGCGTCTCTGCCAGCAGCGTCAAGTCATCAGCGTACAGCAGCAGCCGTAGTAACCGCCCCGCCATCTCCACCCCATCACCCGGGAGCTCTGCGTCTAGTGCTCCCTCCAATGCGTCAATAAAAAGCCCAAACAGCAGCGGTGACAGTGGGTCGCCTTGCATGACCCCCTTGTGTGAAGGAAACGCGGGTCCCACTTTCCCATCGATGCGCACACACATTGCGGACCCATCGTACATGGCAATCAGCGCCGCCATGAACTCCCCATGTACCCCCAGGCTCCTTAGGCACTTCCAAAGCAATGGGCGGTGCACGCAATCGTAAGCCTTCCTGAAGTCAATAAAGGCGGCGTACAGCGGTTTGCGCTGGAGGCCGCTCTTCGGGGTGTGTGTTGATGGTTCTGTGGATGTGTGGGTGTATGAGATGGGTGTGGATGTTTGTGGGTGGTGGTGGGGATGGGGTTGGTGGAAGGTGTTGGGCGTGGAAGGTAGAGGGGTGGAAGGTGGAGGGGTGGAAGGTGGAGGGGTGGAAGGTGGAGGGGTGGACGTTGGAGGGGTGGGGGTAGGCGGGGGTGAGGGCGAGGTGCCAGGTGACAAGTGTGCCCATCTACTGAGGTGTGGGGGGGGGGAGACAGCAAGCACGGGGTAGGCGTGGCCGCCATGTGGGGGGCGTCGGTGTGATGGGAGCGACAAACAATGTCCGCCATGTAAGGAGGCTGGAGGTGGTGTGTGAGAGAGCAAGTGACAGAGAGTGAGAGAGTGTGACAAGAGTGTGACAAGAGTGTGAGAGTTTGAGAGCGAGTGAAAAGTGTGACAGAGTGGGAGAGCGTGAGTGTGTGAGTGTGCGAGTTTGGGCGAGTGTGTGAGCGAGTGCGCAAGAGAGAGTGGGAGGGAGTTAGTGTAGAGAGAGTGAGAGAGGGGGAGATGGTGTGAGTGTGAGAGTGAGAGAGTGAGAGTGAGCGCGAAAGAGTGGGAGTGAGGAAGATGGAGAGGTAGGGAAGACGGAGAGGGAGAGGAAGGGACGGGTGACGCATCAGGAGTCACGCGGAGCTGAACCTGTTGACGTCGTCATTGACGACGTCAAACGCGGGCGCCGTGCCATTGCCCGAGATGTGTCCGGTGTCCGGTGTCCGTCACGGCGATCATGTAGGTGGAGCACTGAACGCACCAGGCACGGGCGGCCAGAACCTCGTTCATCTTGCTCAGCTGGTGGAACGCGGAGTACACGTTCAAGGGCGCTAGTGAGATGCTGCAAAAGGAGAGGGGGGGGCACTGTTTGTGGCGGGAGGATGCACGTGTGTGGGGGGACGAAAGTTCTGGAGCGTGCTGGCGTGTGGCTGTTTGCAAGCTGCCAAGAGTGCAGCGTGGCACGCACCAAGTGAAGCGGCAGCATGCCAGCGAGAGAGCAACAGTGTGAGAGGGAGAGCCAGAGAGACAGCGAGAGCAAGCGGGCGAGCGAGCGAGAGCGAGCGGGCGAGGGGAATGAAGGGCGAGCGAGGGGGCAGGTGGGCCAGCGAAGGCGAGCGGGCAAGCGATTGCGAGCGAGCAAGATCGAGGGAGCAGGCAAGGGAGATGAAGGGCTAGGCGAGCGAGAAGGCGGGTGGGCGAGCAAGTGGGCGGGTATGCAGCAAGAAGTCGGGTGGGTGGGTGTGCGAGCAAGAGCAAACGGGCGAGCGACAGCGAGAAGGCGGCCGAGACCTCGAGCGGGCGGGCGACGGAGTTGGAAGGGCAAGCGAGAGAGCAGGTGGGCAAGCGAGAGCAAGCAGGCGAGCGAGAGCGAGCAAGCGAGAGCGAGTGAGCGAGATCAAACGAGCGGGCGAGGGAGATGAATGGCAAGCAAGCAGGCGGGTGGGCGAGCAAGAACAAGTGGGCAAGCAAGATCGAGCAGGCGAGCGAGAGCGAGTGAGATCGAGCGAGAGGGCAAGAACGATGGAGGGTGACAAGCAAGTGGGCAGGCAGGCGAGAGCGAGCGGGCGAGCGAGCTAGAACGAGCATGCGAGATCGAGCGAGCGAGCAAGAGAGATAAATGGCAAGCGAGAGAGCAACAATGTAGGAGCAAGAGCGAGCGGGCAAGCAAAAACGAGCGGGCGAACGGGCGAGGGAGATGAATGGCGAGCAAGAAGGTGTGTGGGCAAGCAAAGGCGGGCGGGCGAGCGAGAGCGGGCGAGCGAGATCCAGCGAGCGGGCGAGGGAGATAAATGGCAAGCGAGAGAGCAACAGTGTGAGAGCAAGAGTGAGTGGGCGAGCGAAAACGAGCGGGCGAACGGGCGAAGGAGATGAATGGCGAGCAAGAAGGTGTGTTGGCGAGAGAAGGCGGGAGGGCGAGCGAGAGCGAGCGAGCGAGATCCAGCGAGCGGGCGAGGGAGATAATGGCAAGCGAGAGAGCAACAGTGTGAGAGCAAGAGTGAGCGGGCGAACGAAAACGAGCGGGCGAACGGGCGAGGGAGATTTATGGCGAGCAAGAGGGTGTGTGGGCGAGCGAGAGCGAGCGAGCGAGATCCAGCGAGCGGGCGAGGGAGATGAAGAGCAAGCGAGAGAGTAACAATGTGAGTTAGAGCGCGCGGGCGAGCAAGAGGAAGTGGGCGGCAAGAGCAAGCAGGCGAGCGAGGGCGAGCAGGAAAGTGAGCGATCGGGCGAGGGAGATGAAGGGCCAGCATGGGGGCGAGCGAGAGCGAGCAAGCTGGCGAGGGAGTGGGTGAGCGAGCGAGAGCGGGCAAGCAAGAGCAAGCGAGCGAGATCGAGCAAGCGGGTGAGGAAGATGAAGGGCAAGCGAGAGAGCGGGCTGGCGAGCAAGAGCGAGCGGGTGAGCAAGAGCGAGCGGGCGAGCAAGAGCGAGCGGGCGCGCAAGAGCGAGCGAGCAAGAGCGAGCGAGCAAGAGCGAGCGAGCAAGAGCGAGCGAGCAAGAGCGAGCGAGCAAGAGCGAGCAAGAGCGAGCAAGCAAGAGCAAGCGGGCGAGCTAGATTGAGCTAGATTGAGCAAAAGGGGAGGACGATGAAGGACGAGCAAGCGGGCGGGTGGGTGGGCGAGAGCGAGCGGGCGAGCTTGTGTGAGCGGGCGAGCGAGAGCAATCGGGCGAGCGAGAGCGATCGAGCGAACGGGCGAGGGAGTAGAAGAGCCAGCGAGGGGGCAGGTAGGCAAGCCAGAGCAAGCGGGCGAGTGAGATTGAGCGAGATCGAAGGGCGTGCGAAGGAGATGATGGGCGAGCAAGAGGGCAGGTGGGTGAGCAAGAGCAAGCGGGCGAGCGAGAGTGAGCGAGCATACGAAAGGGATGAAGGGCGAGCGAAAGTACGGGTCGACAAGCGAGAGAGAGCGGGCGAGCAATAGAGAGCGGGCGATCGAGAGCGAGCAAGATCGAGCGAGCGGGCGAGGGAGAGAGTTCCGTGGATGTGAGAGGGTGGGCGAGCGAGATCGAGCGGACATGCGAGATGGAGCGGGCGAGCGAGATCGGGCAAGCGGGCGAGGGAGATGAAGGGCGAACGAGAGGGCGGGTTGGCAAGCGAGGGCAAGCAAGGGCGAGCGCGAGCGAGCGAGGGTGTGAGGAAGATGAAGGGCGAGCAAGAGGGCAGGTGGGCAAGCGAGAGCGAGCACGCGAGATCAAGGGAGCAGGCGGGGGACCTGCGGATGTGGACGTTGATTTTGAAATTGATTTTACAATTGATTTTGCAAATCACAAGTGAATCAGAACTCAGAAAGTGCACGCCTGCCCAGAGAAAGAACGGCACGCACAGTTTGCATGCGCCAGCTTGGCGAAGGGAGGAGGGCAGGGGAAGGCGAGGGAGGGCAATGCATGACACGGTTCGGGCCAGCCAGCCACGCGCAGCCATTGCGGCCTGGGCCTGCCGTCTCCCCCCCCCCTCCCTCCCCCAGCCCAACGAGGGAGCAGAGATGTGCGATGCGCAGGGGAGACGCGGAGCGGGGCGGGGGTGTGCGCGCAGAGCAGACAAAGACCCCCCCTCTTGGATGACAGCGCAGCCATTGCAGCCTGGGCCTGCCGCCTCCCTTCCCCAGACCAACGAGGGCGCAGAGATGTGCGAGGAGCGGCGGAGAGGTGCGGGGTGTGCGTGCAGAGGAGACTCCCCCCCTGGTTGGTGACAGCGCAGCAGGGCTCACCGTAGGAGGCCGGTGCACCGACCACGGGGTGAGGGGGGGAGGAGGAGGGGGGTTCCCAATGTGCTGGGGACTGTGGTTGTGGTAAGGGCGCCGAAAGCGCGCTATTCCTGGCGATTGAAGGTGCGAGAGGACCATACCCAACTGCCACAGGCGGTTGAGTCTGGCCTGCGGCCTTGCGACTTCGCAAGGCCGAAAATCTCTCTCAAGGTCAGACAGCCACCATCTGGAGGATGATTAGTACTGCATACACCAAGCTCGCGTGTTCCCCGGGGCCCCTTGTCGGCGGTTGGCAGCTGCATGGGGCATGCATGCGGCAACGTACGGGGTTTCACTCATCCTGTTCCGGGCGGTGCACTGTGGCATGACTCTGGAGGCGGGGAGGATGCCCCTCCCCCCGGCAGATGGCTGCGCTCGTGGACTGGAGCGTTGGGCCGGACCCGCGGCGCCTTTTTTTTGTTGCCGCACCGGGCCTCCTCGGTACCAGGCCTGCCCGCTCAGCTGCTGCTGACACGGCCAGCGCACGGCGCGCTTGGGGCGCGGGCGTGGTGAGGTATCATGCGTGGGCCTTGGACCGCCCACGTACGTACGGGCGTGCCTTGTCGCGGCGCGTGCCTTGTCGCGTCGCGTGCCTAGTCCGGGCTTGGGTGGCTGCCCCCCCCCCCCCCCCCCCCCCCGATCTCCTGCTGCTGGCCCCACGGGCCGGCGGTGGCGGCGGCTGCGGCTGCGGCGGCGGCGGTGGTGGCGGCGGCGGGGGTGCTGGTGGGGGTGGAGGCGTCGAGGGCCAGCAGCCTGCGCCCCGGCCCGAATGGGGGGCACGTAGCTTGTGGCGCACTCGTGCCAGCCAGTGCACTCATGCCAACCAGTGGCTTCCGTACCGCATTCTCAACGACAGCTCCTGGTATCACCGCCCTACCAAAATCCCAACGTCTGATCCACGCAAGCGCAAGATTGCGGTCATAACGCCTGAGACGGTCCGGGCTGCGCCTCAGGCGGTGGTGGGCGCCTGAGGCGGTCGGTGTAGCGCCTGAGGCGGTTCGGATAACGCCTATGGCGGCGCCTGAGGCGATCGTGGGTGCGCCTCAGGCGGCCCCTCAGGCGGTTGGAGCGCCTGAGGCGCTGCCTGATCCGCGCAAGTGAATGGGCGCCGCCTCAGGCGTTGTGAATGTGGTAGGGCATTCCCAACATCTTCTAGTCCTAGTATCACCGCCTTGACGCTAGTCCAGATCTGGCCCTAACAATCACTCTTGAGGTGTGATGGCTGCCCCCCCTACCACATTCACAATGCCTGAGGCGGCGCCTCAGGTGTCCCACTCCATGGCGCGGATCAGGCGGCGCCTCAGGCGCTCCGACCGCCTGAGGCGCCGCCCGAGGCGCACCCCTGATCGCCTCAGGCGCCGCCGGAGGCGTCATCCCGACCGCCTCGGGCGCCACCCCGCCCGCCTCAGGCGCCCACCACCGCCCGAGGCGCACTCCCGTCCGCCTCAAGACGTTTGGACCGCATTCGGTTGCGCGGATCAGACGATGGGGCTGTTGTAGGGTCGATGCAGTGCGCCGCCTGTGCCCGGAGGCTTACCGAGCCTCTTTGTGCTCATGGCTGGCCTTGCGTCGAGGGCCCGGCACCCTCCCAAGCGGCCTCGTTGGGTTTTACAGGTTTTACACGTACGCGTTGGCTATTGTGAGGTGTAAAGACGTTTTTAGGTGTAAAGAGCGAGCGAGGCTGTGTGGTGTAAAGAGCGAGTGCCCATCGGGGGTGTAGGTAGCGAGCGAGAGGACGCGGAGGACCCTGGGGCGTGAGTTTAGGCCTAGACTACACGCCTAGGGGGGCTCTACTAGGAGAGCCCGCAAGGTCGTTGGTGCGTGGGCCTGGCTGTGGGCGCGGCACTGCTGGCTGGGCCGCTGCCCTACCACAGCCCATCATCTGATCCGCGCAAGTGAATGCGGTCAAAACATCTGGGACGGTGGGGGTGCGCCTCAGGTGGTGGTGGGCGCCTGAGGCTGTTGGTGTGGTGCCTGCAGCTGAGGCGGTTGGAATGGCGCCCAAGGCGGCGCCTGAGGCGATCAAGGGTGTGCCTCAGGCGGCGCCTCAGGCGGTTGGCGCACCTGAGGCGCCGCCTGATCCGCGCAAGTAAATGTGCCGCCTGAGGTGCCGTCTCAGTCGTTGGGAATGTGGTAGGGCTGCAACGCATGCTTGATGGGGTGTAGTCCTTGGGACGGTGGTGCGCGTCCCACGCATCCCGGGGCGTGTGCCGACAGCTGAGCTTTGGGGTGCAGAGGCGCCGCTCTGGGCAGCCCCCCTCCTGCAGCTAGAGCTTGCGGCTGCACAGCATCCCGGGGCGTGTGCCGACAGTTGAGCTTTGGGGTGCAGAGGCGCCGCTCTGGGCAGACCACCTCCTGCAGCTAGAGCGTGCGGCTGCACAGCATTCCGGGGCGTGTGCCGACAGTTGAGCTTTGGGGTGCAGAGGCGCCGCTCTTGGCAGCCCCCCTCCTGCAGCTAGAGCTTGCGGCTGCACAGCATCCAGGGGCGTGTGCCGACAGTTGAGCTCTGGGGTGAAGAGGCGCCGCTCTGGGCAGAACCCCTCCTGCAGCTAGAGCTTGCGGCTGCACAGCATCCCGGGGCGTGTGCCGACAGTTGAGCTTTGGGGTGCAGAGGCGCCGCTCTGGGCAGACCCCCTCCTGCAGCTAGAGCTTGCGGCTGCACAGCATCCAGGGGCGTGTGCCGACAGCTGAGCTTTGGCGTGTAGAGGCGCCGCTCTGGGCAGACCCCCTCCTGCAGCTGGCGGCTGCACAGCATACAGTTTGAGTGGTGGGATACGGTGGGAGCCACCGGGTGTTTCGGCTGGGCATGGGCTGAGCCAGCACAGTACAATGCTGCGTGCTGGCGGGCGGGGGCGTCACCCGCGTGTGCAATGTGCGCTGCGTGGCACGCGTGTGTGCGCTGTGTGGGCGTGGCTCGCTGCTGTGACAATCTAATCCAATCCAATCCAACCCAATCCCAATCCCAATCCAATCCAATCCAATCCAATCCAATCCAATCCAATCCAACCAATCCAATCCAATCCAATCCAATCCAATCCAATCCAATCCAATCCAATCCATCCGCACCACACGCAGTGGTGTCAATAGCGCCCCCGAAGCCCCCGCAGACCCCGTTGCGGAGGCAAACCGGGAAATTTGGGGAATCTGCCGGGGCCAATTGCGGAAATTTTGCTCCGAAAAATCTGAAATTTGTGAGTTTCACACTTTCCAGCGAAAAAAGCCTCCTGCGAGGGCGATTCGGCATGTTCCCTCCAATGTTGCTGGGGCAAACAGAACATTCATTGTTTCCTTCATGACACCACTGACACACACAGTCAACCACGACTTGCCGGGTGCCACACGCTTGCGGCTCTGCTGTACGCACCGCTCGAGCTGGGGTGCTTTTGCGCGGCGCTGTCATGCGGCGCCTACCAAAGAGCGCTCCCTGGAGGGCAACCCTATGCCGCGCCCTCTTCCCAGATGCGCCGCCGCCAGCGACGTGGGGTGTGTTGAGACCTCCTATCAGGGGGTTCCTTTGGGGCTGTCCGGCTGTCGGTTCTCCTGAAGAGGGCCTCCCGGACGCTCCGGTTTGTAGAGTGCCCTCGGGGTTTTCTCCGGGGGGGGTTCTGTTTTTTTTCCTTTTTTCCGGTTTTTCCGAATGCCCCTTTCGCTCCTTATCGGCAAACCGCCCTTCGGGCGGTCTCCTCATCGGAATCCGATCGGCAAGGAAAACCCTGCCTCTGATGTGTGCGGCGCACACTTAACCCCCTCTACACCGCAGTGGCGGTCATGGTTGCGGCGCTGCCCGCTGCCTGGGTCGAGGCGGCGGCTGGTCGTGCTGCCCTCACTGTGCTCCGGCCGCTCCGCCGGTTCAAGCCCTCCCCCCCCCCTGGCAGGCAGGCGCGCTTACGTGGTGGAAATCCTACGGCTGGTCAGCTGGCAGCGTGGGTGGCGCTGTGTGGCATCACGCCGGCTGGGGACTGGGTGGGATTGGGGGGGGGGGGGAGCAGGGGCGGCTGGCAGCGTGGGCGGCCTGGCTCCACAGCTGACCTTCCTGATCCCCTCGCTGCGGGGGGGCGGCTCCACGGGCGGGCCTCGGAGGTTTGGGTTGACACACGGCCCTGTGCCGGGAGTGGCGCCGCGCCCTCAGTACCTGCCCCCCCACACACACACCTGCCTGACGCTATCCACACCACAATAACGGTGACCACACCGCATGTGTGGCGTGGATAGCATCAAGCAAGTGTGGGGGGGCAGGTAGTGAGCGCGTGGCGCCACTCCCGTCACGGGCCCGGGCGTGGTGGGGCAGCCAGCGTTCGACGGTATGGTCGTATTTCGGGTGGAGGGTTTGCTGCTGCACCCCGCGGGCATGCTGCAGGACCCTATCCAGTCCCCCGCCCTGTCGTCACTCACCGGCCTGGAGCACCTCGACCTCAGCCACACCCCAAGCCTGACGACGCTGCCGCCCACGAGCGCCGACGCTGCAGAGCCTCCGCGTGGAGAGCTGCACTGCGTTGTCGACCGTCGCGCCGTCCAAGTTTTGTAGTCCCTTCAGATATTCACGCTCCTGTTCTAGATGGATGGGTGTGGGTTCAATTGACCATGGGGTTGCCCCACCAAAGTCACGGGGCCAGTTTGCCAAGTTCCTTACAGAGAGTTTTCTCGCGCCGCTTGGTAGAAAACCAATACCACGTCGTCGGCGGCGCAGCTGCACACGCTCGACATGCGCAGCCGCGTGACCGACGTGGCGCCGATGTCGCGGCACTGTGCTGTCGGCGGCAGCGCAGATGCACACGCTCGACATGCGCGGCTGCGACCGCGATGACGACGGCGCGACGCTCGACAGCGCAGTGCAGCCCTCCACGCGGAGGCTCTGCAGCGTCGGCGCGAGGGGCGGCAGCGCCGTCAGGCCCGGGGTGTGGCTGAGGTCGAGGTGCTCCAGGCCGGTGAGCGACGACAGGGGCGCGAGTGTTTCCGCGACCGCGTGACCGACGTGACACCGATGTCGGCGCTGTCGAGCCTGGCCGCGCCTGGTCGCGCCTTGCCGCGCCTGGCCGCGTCTGGCCGCGCTCAACGTGCACGGGTGCAAGCACGCGTCGGACATCCCGCTGCTGCGCGGACTGGCGGCGCTGCGTTCTCCCGCCGTGGGCGTGCGCGAGGGCGACGGCGGCGCGGCAGCGCGCTCGCGCGTGCCGGACGTGTCGCCCCTCGCCAGCCTTGCCTGCCTGCAGAGCCTGACAATGCGGTCTGCTTGCAAGCAATTGCACCCGTGTGCCCACGCTCGCCGCGCTGAGCGGGCTCACGCGGATGCACGCTCGCGCGTGTCGGATGTATTGCCCGACTGGCCTGGCTCGGCCTGAGATGTGACCTACTAGTACACACATACCTGTAGTACAGGTAGACGTGACCTGAGATGTGGCGGGCCAGGCCAGTCACAACAAGTGCCACGTCCATCGGGGCATGGCGTGCTGGCAGGGACACATCTGCGCAACAGGGGCCCAACTCTTCCACTTTCGGATCGGGAGAAGAATCGTGTGCATATATTGGCTGTTGTTTTGACATTGTGCGGTCGTTGCGCAGGGCAGGGCGGACGCAGCTTGGTCTCTCCTAGTCTGGATTCTGATATAGGCAGGTCCCTCAATCCCACGCCCCAAGGGTGCGTACTGTAAACTGTAAACTGGATTTTGATCACGTACACCAGACAAACAGATCAACATGACGGTAACAGCGCAGCCGACCCTAGGTAGCCAATCTAGGGGGGGGCCTGTGGGGTAGCTTCCGAAATATATCATCATTGCATCCAGGGGTCAAGTGGCGCTTGTCAAACTACTTGACTGCCGAGATGGAGGTGCCGGTGCCCAAGGGGCAGCCGGACGACACACAACGATTCTCCACCAGACCCTATATATCCTGAGCACGCACAAAACGCCAAACGTGCACATGTGCGGAAAAGTCACACGTGTGTTGAAAAGTCTTCCAATCTCATAACGCGTGCCGCCAATTTCGCTGAGCTGTCAGCTCTGTCATGAGCTCTGAATACACATCACTGGTGGTGTCACAAAGACAAACTGTAAAATAATGTAATGCAAGACTGTGAAATGCATCATCCAGCTGAAATCATCCAACTGAAATGCATCATCCAGCTGCATGGCGCGCAATGGCACCTACTGCGTGGCCTTGCGGGCTCTACTAGTAGAGCTCCCCTAGACGTGTAGTCTAGGCCTAAACTCACGCCCCGGGGTCCTCCGGGCGCGTACATGTAAAAACTAAAAAAAACGCGCAGTGCATGCAAGGGGGCGTGCCACAAGCACGGTGCAGCCCCCCCACCCAGGCCAGCCCCCCCACCCCACCCCGCCCTCTTCCTGACTGGTAGCACGCCTCACGGGGCAGCTCCCTCAATCCCACGCCAATATCGTGCGTATTGTTAACTGGTAACAGCCCACAATCAGTGAACCCTGGGAAGAATTTTAGTAGTTAGTTTTTCCCCGGCTCGAGCAACTTTGACCGCTCATACCAGGCACACTTCACAGCGGGTGTTCACGCAGCGCATACCGTTGTGCTGCTCGCGGCGAGAGCTTTCCAACGCATCCCTCCACGCCCTCTCCCACAAAGTGTGGTGTGGTTTTCTGGGAAATGAGAAATCCGGCCGGGAGCGGTATACGGCTCGCAGGGGAATCACTGCCCACAATCAGAGAAAGAGCCGCCAGTGTGTAAGGTTAACCTAAAAGAACCCCCCCACCCCCCTTGGTTCCGCAAACCTGGGCCAATTTGAGGGGAGGGGGCTTGGGGGGTGAGCGTTTACAATGAAGCGGGAGCCGGGTAGCTCCTTATCGCTCTGGGAGGAAACGTTGGCAGGCAGCCGGCTGGTGGCTACCGCCCCTCACAAGTAATTGTTAGGGCCAGAACTGGACTTGGGTCTAGGCGGTGGTACTAGGACCAGAGGTAGTCTTTGCTGGAAAGCCGATGTAACTGTAACTGGGAGCCGGGTTTACAGGGGTCCAAGGTCAGCGGCGGCGCCGCTTCAGCGGCGGCTGCAGCGCAACGGCTAGGCCTACGAGGGCATCGTTGATGATCCGTGGTACGCGCGCCAGTGCCGCCAGCTCGCGCACGATGCGCTTTTCGCACGTGTACGTGACCGAGAAGCCGCTTGCCCCAAAATCGAGCAGCAAGCGGACGCACTCGTCGCGAGCGTCGTCCGGCTGGTCGTCGCCGGCCTTCGCGCCCGACAGGGGACCTTGCATCAGAGCGTCCATCACCCTGCTCATGTGCGCCTCCTGGGCGTCGCACGCCTGTGGCTGCGCTGCGACGCGGCGCAGCAGGAGCAGCAGTGGGGCGAAGGAGGGAGGTTTGCGCCCGGGGATGTGCTCGTCACCGGCTGCAAATGCATTGAGTAGCACAGAGAAGTCGTCCGTGGACGCCATCATGGCTGCGGAGTTCGCAGACGGGTGATCGAGCAGGAGCTGCATGGCGTCCGCACAGCCAAACTTTGCAGCGACTGTGAGGGCGGTTGAAGTCGAAGCCACTGGCACCAAACTCGAGCAGCAGGCGGACGCACTCGTCGCGCGCGTCGTCCAGCTGATCGTCGTCAAACAGTGCGCCCGACCGTGGGCCTGCCATCAGCGCCTCCATCACCCTGCTCATGTGCGCCTCCTGGGCGACTCACAGCTGTGGCTGCATGGCGACACGGCGCAGCAGGAACAGCAGGGGGGCGCAGGAGGGAGGGAGGTCTCCTTCTTCGGCATCTTCACCACCATCAGCGTCGCAACCGGCTGCAAACTCCGCAGCTGCAACAAGCGCAGAGTCGCCAGCGGCACTGTCAAATGCCATCATGGCTGCGGTGTCGGCAGACGGGTGTTCCAGAAGCAGGTGCATGGCATCCACATGGCCGATGTGAGCAGCCAGCATGAATGCGGTAACGCGCAAACCACAAAGGCTGGCCACGCACACACCTCCGTAAAAAATGCAGACAGATCACAATGAATATCGCCACATGCGTGCATCAGCATGGCGGCTGGGTTCGCTGATGGGTGGTCGAGCAGGAGCTGCACAGCAGGCGAATGGCCAAACCCTGCGGATTGCATGAGGGCGGTGACACCGCGATCGTCCGCGGCTGCCATGAGCACAGCTGCGTCACTGGAGTCTCTCAGAAGTCGCTGAAGGGTGGCCACATTGCCCTCACGAGCCGCTGCCCGGAGGCCCTGGGCCGCCTGCCGCTCCCCCAGCAACTAAGGATTTGCACCGCTTCTCATCTTCAATCTCGTACGCGCATCCACGCGCGCACGGTATTGAAGATAGCACTCAGGCCAGCGAAAGCGCAGCCGCCTAGGAGTAGCGAGTCAGTGGCCCTTGCAGGGAGTCAGTGGTCCATGTACACGTCCTCCTGTGAAGGGTGGTGGTGGTGGGTGGACGCCTGTGAGGGAGGGAACGGGGGAGGAAGCGCATCAGGAGCCCATGCGTGCATGCGTGCCATGCGGCGCACACCATGCATGCCATGCCATGCGGCGCTTGCACTGTGCCACGGCACACTCGAGTACCTGCATGCGAACAAATGCAGGCTGTGCTTAGTGGCACCCAAATCCTCACCAAACAGGTGCCTGCTCCTCGGCGCTCAAGGCAAGCAGTAGTGCTGCAACCACATCACGAGGCTACCACGTGGGTCCATCAGGAGCGCTCTCCGATCAAAGCTGAATGGGCAGAATGCGTGGAGGGGCAGACACGGCGCAGCGACATGCATGGCGTTAACGATTAACCACACTTCCACACACTTGTTTAATCCCTCACCCCTTCCTCCCTCCCACAGCCCTTCATCAAAATGGCCAAGCACCACCCCGACCTCATCCAGTGCCTCAAGCAACCTGGCGTAGGTAAGCCGCGTGAATTGTATTCGTTTCATAAGGATGTTTTTCATTTGCCGCCATGCACCCACTATCCTCACTCACCTCGCACCACAGCCATCGGCCGACTATGCGAGAAGTGCGACGGCAAGTGCCCCATCTGCGACTCGTACGTGCGCCCGGCAACGCTGGTGCGCGTGTGCGACGAGTGCAACTACGGGAGCTATGAGGGGAGGTGCGTGGTCCCCGCTCACGCACCTATGCACCACGTACCTTGCACCTGTACAACCATGTCACCCATGCAGCACCCCTGAACGGCAGCGCCTCATGCTGCACGGAGGCGGGGGTACGCATGGCCCATGCGGTCCCATGCGATCTCCCATGCGGGGTGGCTGAAGCCGCACATGCGCACGCACCCCTCACACGCACAAGCAGCCCCCCCCCCCCCCCCCCCCCGTAACACAGCCGCTGCGTGCATGCACGCCCGGGAGGAGTTGCTGCGAAAACATCCGCCCCCGCCCCCATGCATGCACCGCGCGCGTGCAACCAACAGCCAGCGACCCGCCCACCCCGCCCGCCTGCCCGCCGCTCCCCCAGGTGTGTCATCTGCGGAGGCATTGGAGTGTCCGACGCGTACTACTGCAAGGAGTGCACACTTCAAGAAAAGGACGTGAGTGAGCCCGGAGGGGGGGGGCATCTGCCTTAACACACCCAACGCCTGAGGCGTGCAAGTGAAGGCGATCAGAACGCCTGAGGTGGTCGGGGTGACGCCTCAGGCGGTGGTGGGCGCCTGAGACGGTTGGGATGGCGCCTGAGGCGGTCGGGGTGGCGCCCAAGGTGGCGCCTGAGGGATCTGGGGTGCGCCTCGGGCGGCGTTTTAGGAGGCGGTCGGAGAGTCCGCGTAAGTGAAGGCGCCGCCTGAGGCGTCGGGAATATGGTAGGGCTAGCCGTGGTTCCGCACCGGAACCCCCGGCGCCCACGCCCGTCTGAACTTGGTGTACCCTCGCCATCGACTGCACTCCCTGATGTACTCTTTTCCTGGTTCTGCACCGGAGCCCCCGCGCCTGCGCCCCTCTGATCTGAGTGTACCCTCGCCATCGACTGCACTCCCTGATGTACCCGTTTCCAGCAACCCACAACCCCTCGGCCCGCATTCCCACGCACCCGCGCAGCCCCCGCCGCTGTGTGCGCCCCACTCCACCTACTCGTCCCCACCATCTACAAACCACTGCCGCCGCCGCTCACTCATCGCACTAATTGCACACCTTCGCAGCGTCCAGCTCCCAGCTTCTAGGTGCAGACAGCTTCGCCTGCTGCAGATCTCGGCAATCCGTACCGCATGACGCCCCAAAAAGGACCTTAACCCTAAACCCTGAACCCTTAACCTACGCAGCGTCCAGCTTCCCGCCTCCAGGTGCAGACAGCTTTGCCTGTGGCAGATCTCCGCAATCCGTACCGGAGAACGCCCCGACAAAACCGCAACTCTAAACCCTAAGCTCTAAACCCTAAACCCTAAACCTTCGCAGCGTCCAGCTTCCAGCCTCCAGGTGCAGACAGCTCCGCCTACTGCAGATCTCCGCAATCCGCACCGCATGACGCCCCGAGAAGACCTCAACTCGATAAACCCTAAACCCGAGAAGACCTAAGCCCTAAACTGAGAAGACCTAAGCCCTAAACCCTAAACCCTGAACCCCTAGGACCCTGAAGAGAAGCCCCGAGAAGACCCAAGCCCTGAGAAGACCTACACCCTAAACCCTAGACCCCGAACCCCTGCTTAACCCTAGACCCCGAACCCCCGCTTAACCCTAGACCCCGAACCCCTGAACCCTAAACTCTAAGCCCTGAACCCTAAGCCCTAAACCGCAGCGAGACGGCTGCCCTAAACTCTGAACCCTAAATCCCTTGACCCCAAACCCTAAACCCTGCACCGCAGCGAGACGGCTGCCCAAAGATCATCAACCAACCTAAACCCTAAACCCCTGAACCCTAAACTGCAAGCCCTGAACCCCTTCACCTCAAACCCTAAACCCTGCACCGCAGCGAGACGGCTGCCCAAAGATCATCAACTCACCTTAACCCTAAACCCCTAAATCCTAAACCCCTGAACTCTAAACCCGACACCGCAGCGAGACGGCTGCCCAAAGATCATCAACCTCGGCAGCGCAAAGACCGACCTGTTCTACTTCAAGGGGGGGTGACCCTGTACACAAGGGGCTCTCTCTCCTTAGCCCAAATTTGAGGGGGTTTGCGACGGTGTCCAGCTCTGAAATTTTGACAGTAGATCTGGCTCGTGTCGCGGATCAAGGCTGCAATGCGGAAAAATCTGGACACCGTCGCAAAACCCTCGTAACCGACAGGAGTAGGTTACTTTATCGACGACGCACGAAACTCGGCCGATGGCCCCAAAACCGAGTCTGCTGGATAGCTGACTCCATTCCCCGTCTAGGGGTGTCGGTAGAACCTCGGGGGGCCAAGGGACGAGGGAGTTATGGCCTGTGGCGTGCAACACCGCGGATTACCGCCCAAAATGCGCGACGCCGAGCCCAAGATGCACGCCTGGTGAAAGGGAACCCCAGATACACGAGCATGGGCCCTTACTATATGTTACAGGGAAGTTGTAGCCCGCGTGGCGCAACCGTGGGTGCAGCAGTCGCCGTGCTGTTGCTGCGCGCGTGCGCGCGCTGGCACTGCACGGCGCATGGCGCGCCCATGCAGCTCAGTCCAAAAGTTGCCTGATGGCCGCTCTGGGGCAACGAATCAATTGCATATGATATAGGAGCCATGCTGGGATTGTGCGCACGCATGAAGAGGCGCTGGACACTGTTTTGTGGGGCCTAGTGGGTATGGGCAGGCCGTGACAGACGGCGTCAGGTCGCCGCCCAGTGTCTATCGCAGCGGAATGCCATATTAGACTCATATGACGTAAATAGGGCCGTGGAGGAGGCCGCGGGCAGCGTCGTGGCGACGGCGAAAGTCGCGTTGTCGGACAGGTCCCCGCCCCGCGCCCTGGGCCTCTCCCGCTGCCCCACCGACGCAGGGGGGCTCAGTTGGATTATTAGAATGGCAATGGGACGGGGCGGGGGGCGGGGGGTGCGCTGTGGGCGGACCCAAACCGGGGGTGCATGGTTCAGGGCATTTTGTGTGACTTTACCCGGGTGGCCCCCCCTTGGTTGTACTTAGGAAAAAAACTGCTGAACCCTTTTCCACGAGCGGAAAAAACTGCTGAACCCCTCCTGAACCCTTCACCCTAAGCCCTACACCGCAGCGAGACGGCTGCCCCAAGATCATCACACACTAACACAGTAACACGGGGTTTCCAGCTAAGCAGGCTACTCTTCTACTAGAGACACCCGCCGATACTCCAGCACACTTAAGTACTAGAGTACCGCCGGCTCCCGGCCGATAGACTACCGCTCCCGCCGGCTAGACTACCCCAAACAGCGGTCTCTGAGAGACATGTCTGGCAAGGAGCATATAGGAGAGGACCTTGCTCAGGGCCACAGTAGTGGCCTTGTGGCCAGTCAAGCCGGCAGAGCCGACTGGCGCTGACTGGAACGGTCCCTGCCTGGCAGTGCATGGCTGTCCAGCTCTCGTTTGCATGGGGCTCAGCCGGCGCCCCATGCCTCATGCATGGCCAGGTCCCACCCTCCAGGGGTGCATGGACGACAGAGTTGTCATGGAGGCTGCCTGAAGACCTTCCAACGCCAGTCACCGGCAGACGAGCGACCCCGAGGATGAGCGCGGTGACGAACGCTGCGATTGGTGAAGCGGATTTACTCTGTGTTGCCTCGGCGGTCGCCACCGCTGAAGCCGTGATGGTAGCCCGCCTCCACGGGCAGCCATCTTGACCAATGTCCAGCATGCATTGACGGGCGCCAGCTCCTCCGCTCGTCGATCAACTCGTCGAGATCGGTGCCGCATGGCGTCCTGCATGGGGGGAGGATAAGGGCCGTCTCCCAGCACGGGCCGCGGCAGCGCCGCGGCTACTCGCCAAGCCATGGCAGCGCCGGGCAAGCCGCTCCTGAAGTGTTCCACCGAGGGGCAGTCTAGCAGGAGCCGGGCCAGTCGTATTTTACCCCGCTCGTCAGCGGCACGGAGATCCTCGTCACCAGCAGCGCCGCATTGCTGGGTCCAGGGCTCGGCGACGAGAACGCGCCTCCGTTAATCGAGCCCCAAACCCAAGATCATCAACCAACCTTAACCCTAAACCCTAAACCGTAAACCCTAAGCCAGCAGAACAGCTACCCCAAACTCTGAACCCTAAGCCCTAAACTCTTTACCCCTGAAACCTAAACCCTAAGCCGCAGCGAGACGGCTGCCCCTATAAACTCTGAACCCTAAACCCTAAACCCTAACCTTCTGCACCCTAAACACCATGCCGGTAGGTGCGTCACACACGACTGTAAAACCATCATCATCATCATCATCACACCGCAGCGAGATGGCTGCTCACAGATGATCAACCTCTCAACCCTGAGCCCTTAGGACCCTAACAAGAAGCCCCAAGAAGACCTATGCCCCGACAAGACCTACACCCTATACCCCTTAACCCTAAATCCTACACCCGGAACCCGTGCTAAGCCCTAAACTCTACACCTTTAACCCTAAACCCCAAACCCTTAACTGCAGCGAGATGGCTGCCCGAAGATCATCAACCTCGGGAGCGCAAAGACCGACCTGTTCTACGAGCGGAAGAAATACGGGTATCGAAAGCGCTAACGCACGCTGCAGCTGCGGCGGGCGCGCCACACGGCTGGTGCCGGCGCGCAGGGGCCGGCCACGCGAGGCAGCCACACTGGCTGCTAGCCTGCTCGGCGCGCCTCTGCTCAGCTGGTGGTGTCGCCTCAGAGCGGGCTGGCTGGCCGCCGGCGTGCCACACGGACGCTGGTGGCGGCGCGCAGGGGCAGGTGCCACACACAGGGCGCTCGCGCCCGGCCGCTGGCCTGCTCGGCCCCGACTCTGCTCAGCTGGGGGTGATGCCCCGGAGTAGGCTGGCCAGCTAGCAGCTGTGGTGGGCGCGCCACACGTGCGCTGTTGGCGGCGCTTAAGAGCATGCCGCACGGGACAGATGCTCCCGGCTGCTGGCCTGCTCGGCGCGCCTCTGCTCAGCTGGTGGTGACGCCCCCGGGCGAGCTGGCCGGCAGCCAGCTGTCGTGGGCGTGCCACACGGGCGCTGTTGGCGGCGCGCAGAGGCAGGCGCCACACGGGGCGGCTGCGGCCGGCTGCCGGCCTGCTCGGCGCGCCTCTGCTCTGCTGGTGGTGACGCTCCGGAGCGGGCTGGCCGGCAGCCAGCTGCGGCGTGTGTGCCACACAGGCGCTGCTGGCGGGGCCCAGGGGCAGGCACCACGCGGGGCACCTGCACCCGCCTGCTGGCTTGCTCGGCGCGCCTCTGCTCTGCTGGTGGTGACGCCCCGGAGCGGAGGGCTGGCCACCCACAGCTGCAGCGGGCGCGCCACACGGGCGCTGGTGGTGGCGCGCAGGGGCAGGCGCCACACGGGGCACCTGCACCCGGCCGCTGGCCTGCTCGGCCCCGCCTACGCTCAGCTGGTGGTGACGCCCCGGAGCAGGCTGGCCTGCCAGCAGCTGTGGCGACCCTGTGATATGCCTGCCTCGGTCGGGTCGCGTCTGCGTGCTCATTCACAGTGCCACGCGGCTGGCGGTGATGTTGAACGGAGGAGGCCGCCAGCTGTGGCGGTCGTGCTGCACGGGCCCTGATGGCCTGCTCTAGGCGCGCCCCTGCTCAGCTGTCGACTGGTCGAGACGCCCAGGAGCAGGCAACACAGCTGCTGTCGCGGTGGGCTGGTGGCGAGGCTGGCGCAGGGGCGGAGTAGAGGGAGGGAGGCCGACAGGTCGCCCGCACGCACGACGTGGCTGATGAGTCATGGGGCTTCCTGAGCCGCGTCTACGATCGCATGCAGATGGAGTAGGCAAGCCGCAGCCCTCGGAGTAAGCGAGCCGCAGCTGCGGCGCGTGTGCTGGTCAGCTGTTTGCTTTTTTTTAGTAGTTGGGGGAGGCCGTGCGGGGGTGGTTTTGGCGCATGGCGGGCGGGTTTGGCGCGTGGCTCTTAGCACCTCTACATTTGTAGGTCTTACAGGTTTAACACGTGCGCGCCCGGAGGACCCCAGAGGAGCCCGGGGCCTCAACATTTGTAATCCAGTCGGGCATTGGACCTTTGGCCCGAGACTACTGATTGGCTTTGAGCGTGTGCACGCAGCCCTTGTGCACGCGCCTTAGCAGGCGCGTGCACGGCCTGTAGAAAGTAATCTGTACCAGCTGACTCTGTCAGTAAGCATTTTGAACACGTTCGCTCCGAATTCCCTTAGTTCCCTTTCAAGGGTCCCAAGTGGCCCGCTGTCGATAGGAAAGGAGGTCCGCTTGCTCCCCCCCTCCCAGGTCGGCTGGAAGCTAAGGGAGGATCGGGAGGCTCCTTGGAAGTCATGCGGGCTCTCTCCCTGACGTCCAACCTGCGTCCGAGTACTGCCAGGAAGGCGGTGGGCACCTCGAAGTCACCTGCCCTGCCTTTGACCTGTGCCTCTCTCAGTGGATGCCTCCCCAACTGTCCCTGTCTGTGTCTCCCCCACTCTGTCTCTCTCTCTTCAGTGCGGTGCAGCGCGGCACCGCTTCCGAGAGCGAGGAGCGTGACATCCTGTATGAGCGCATTTGCCGCCTTTACTGGGTTCGTCGCACTTTCTGTCTGTGCTATCCACTGTGCTGCGCTGCATCCCCCCATGCCGTTCCAGAGCGATGGGCATGACGACCAGTTGAGTCAGAGAACGCCTTGCCGCACAACTTACACGAGCGAAAACTGACCAAAGCATGCACGCAACGCCAACCCCATAGCAACCCACGACCGAGACCCGGTAATGGGCTCACCTGTCCAACGGTTGAAAAACTCGGTCTGCCCGTGTGCAGGCCTAAGCAATACCCCCACCCCCCTCTCCCAAGAGTGCTTTACCCATCGGGGGATCACGGGCGCGCCCCAAAGTCAAAGTCAACGCCCCGCCCCACCCCCACCCCCAGTCACTGGGCAACTCCCTTAAGTGCCCTTTGTATCCACCCGGCAGGCTGGCGCTTGCACGGACCCGTGGGCTGTCCTATACTAGCTAGCTAGTAGAGCCCCCATAGACTTCTAGTCTACTAGACTCGACTCACGTCCCGGGTTCCTCCAGGCGCAAACATGTCAGACCTGTAGAAACCTCTGCGCCGCAGCCGCTCGTTGCTGTGGCCAATCATGGGCGGCACACGACCGATACCTGGCGCCCTAGGAGACACTCCAAGGAGGAACTGTAACAGCACCGCGTTGTGGTCCAGCAACGTGGAGTCGGCAGCGCTCGTGGGGCCACCACGACCATGCGGCCGCCGCCGTCGCTGCCCCCATCGGAGCCCCGGCGCGTGGCGCTGGCAGCATGGCTCTGGCGGGCGCGTTGGCGCATGGTGCTGGCGGGCGTATTGGCGGCAGCGGCGGTGACGGTCGGTGTGCGTGTGGTCACCCCCCGAGTGGGCCAGCATAGCCAGCCACCGCGGCCGCGCCCCCGCCGCCCCCGCGCAGCGCCGCGTTGAGCCCCACCACCAGAGCCGCATAGTCAGCGGCGCTCGTGGGGACGATGATGATCGTGCGGCCGCCGCTGCCGGAGCCTCCGCTGGAGACCCGACACGCGGCGCTGGCGGGCGTGTTGGCAGCAGAAGCGGTGGTTGTGGTGGCGGCCGGCCGGCGGGAGCGCGCGAGGCGCAGCGGCAGCCGAGCGAGCAGCCCCAGCGGCCCTCCCGCGGCGGTGGTGCTCCCGACAGCAGCGACAGCCTCGGTGGCAGTGCTGCGCCGCGCCGCCGCAGGGGTTTTCGCAGTCTGGAGCATGACAGCTTTGTTGGGGTGCCAGTCGCCAGCGTCGATACGATAGCCGGTGATGAGCGGACGGTGGGCCTTGTGCCAGTGCACGTGGCGCGCGCCTGAGGGGGGGGGTGTTTGTGAGGGTGGCAGGGTGGGGGCGCATGGGAGGGGGGGGAGAGAGAGGGGGGAGAGGGAGATGTACATATATATATAGAGAGAGAGTGAAAGGGATAAAGAGAGAGGGCAAGGTTGAGAGAGAGAGAGAGAGGCGGGACAGGGAGAGAAAGAGAAGGAGAGAGAAGGAGAGAGAGAGAGAAGTGACAGAGAGAGAGAGAGAGGAGACAGAAGGATAAGAGAGGGAAGGAGAGAGAGAGATCGGGGGTGAGAGAGAAGACACCCTCACCCTCAACCACTAGCCGCACGCTCCGTGGCGCCGACGCCGGCCGCGGCGACAGAACAACGGCCGCACACATGCTGCTGTCTGCACCGCCGCCACCGCCACCGCTGCTGGTGCAGCCGCCCACAGCCACACTGCTGACGCTGCTGCCGCCGCCGCCGCTGCCCATGCGGGGAGCGGCTGAGACAGCAGCGGCTGAGGCAGCAGGGGCTGAGGCAGCAGCGGCTGAGGCAGTGCCGGCTGAGACGGCCGCGGCTGAGACAGAGGGGGAGCCGTCAGGGGCGGGGGAGACACCAGCCGGGGCGGCAGTGGTGGCAGGAATCGGCAGCGGGTTGGCAGTCGTGCGTGGAGCAAAGTAAGACTGCGTAGTGGGCATGGGGCATCAGTTGGTTGGTTGGTTGGTTGCCAGCGGCAGAGGCGGAGGCTCGAGCCGGGGCGGCAGCGGCACTGATGGCGGCGGGGGTCGGCAGCGGGTGGTCGTGCGTGGTGCGCGCAGCCGCACACGCACACACACACACACACACACCTGGGCAGACAGCTCGAAGCGCACGCGCGGGTCGCGGTGAGGCAGTCGTGAAATGCAGCCGAGCAGCAGGCGGGACACACCACCGCCAGCGCTGCCACCGCCGTGCGGCGTGGCAGCGCTGGCAGAGACACCACCGCCAGCAGCACCGCCGTCGTGCGGCGTGGCAGCGCCAGCAGCAGCGCTAGAAGCGGCAGCAGCATCAGCAGCAGCTCCAGCAGCTTCATCAGCAGCAACGCCGGCAAAGTCAGCAGCACCAGCAGTTCCATCAGCAGCGCCAGCAGCACCGGCAGCTCCAGCAGCAGCGCTGGCAGCACCGGCAGCGCCAGCAGCACCAGCAGCGCCCACAGCAGTATGTGTCTCGTCAGCAGCGTAGTACACATCGGCCACGGCGCAGCCGGACGCCAGCCATGCCAGCGCATGCTCGCTGCTCGCGCCGCCTGTGCGTGTGCATGTGTGTGTGGGAGCGAGGAGTGGTGGATTGGGATCAGGGCTGGGTGGGTACCCGCCCCCCTCACACACATAACCCACCAAGCAGGTCCCTCAGAGCCCCTGACGCCACCATCGCCCTATGCCACGAACACACACGCACACACATGCACACACACACACAACCCACCAAGCAGGTCCCTCAGAGCCCCTGACGCCACCATCGCCCTATGCCACGCGCCTCCATCGCCGCCCGCCGCTGCCACCGCACAGTCTCCGCCAGTTGATCCTCCTGTGGGTCGGGGGGTAGGGTTAGACGGGCCTAGGCACAAGTCTCACGCATCGCTAGTAGTGTCACACAGACTGTAGATCCATCCATCTGAATGGATCCATGATCGGCATTCATGAGGCCACATGGTGCACGCGGGGCCACGCCAGCAGGGGGTGTGTAAGGGAAGGGTTAGGCCAAGAACAGGCAAGAGTTGGGACCGCTTCAGTTGACCCTCCTGTGGGTCGGGGGGCATGGGCACGGGTGAGGCGCACACACCGCGCGCAGCGATGCCAGCGGGGTTGTACGTGCCCCTCCCCACCCTTCCCCTCGACCACACACTTCTAGTGGCGTCCCAATCAATCAGAAACAAACATCCTCACCTCTCTCACGCCCCTCCCCGGCCACCTCCACCGCAAGCGGCGTGCGCGCACCGCGCGCGCCGGCGCCAGTGGGGCGGTACGTGACGGTCGTGTGTGCGGCGTGTGTCTCCGGAAGCCGCGGACTGAATATCGACGTGCCCCCCACAAGACCACGAACGGGATCACCAGGGGCTGCGGTTGCATCCGGGCGCGGACTGAAGATCGAAGCTGAGCCTGAGATGGCGGCGGCTCCGACGGGCGGGTCGGCGGCAGTGCGGTGGTTGGGGTAGTCAGACGGAAGCTGGTCGGTGTGGGGGCGGTGGCCAGCCGGAAGCTGGTCGATGTGGGGGCGGTGGCCAGCCATAGAGAAAGTGGCGGCGGCAGAGGTCGACGTCGTCACCGCGTGTGCGCGCGCCGCCGCCGCAGACATCGGCCCCGGCGGGGTGCTGGCGCGCGGTGGCGGCGGCGCGCGGCCGTGGGGCACACCCCCAGCGCCCCTCTCCGCAGAGGCTGCATCTGCGCCCCTCCCGGGCGCTGCGTCGCTGTTGCCGGCGCCGCTGCCGCTGGCGTCGCCGCGGCGCACGCGACGCAGCATGCGCTCGAGTGGGCCGCCGGCCCCCTTGGCACCGGCGCTCCCGGGCATTGTCAGTGCGCCCCCCGCAGCAGCAGCTGCTGATGCTGCTGCCTCGGGCGCTGCCGCGCTGCCCATGCCCGCGTTGATCATGATGCGTTCGAGCAAGCCCCCATGCTTGCCGGGCGTTGTCGGTGCGCCTCCCACAGCAGCAGCAACAGCTGCTGCCTCGGGCGCTGCCGCGCTGCCCATGCATGTGCTGATCATGAGGCGTTCGAGCAGGCCCCCATGCTTGCCGGGCGTTGTCGGTGCGCCCCCTGCAGCAGCTGCAGCTGCTGCTGCTGCCTCGGGCGCTGCCGCGCTGCCCATGCCTGTGTTGGTCATGATGCGCCCGGGCAAGCCGCCGCCTCCCTTGGCGCTGGCGCTGCCGGGCGTTGTCGGTGCGCTCCCCGCTGCTGCCTCCGACGCTGCCACGCTGCCCATGATGCGTTCGAGCAGGCCCCCACGCGCGCCGGCGCTGACCGCGGGCGGTGCCGCCGCCCCGCTCGGCCCCCCTGCGCCGCCCCCTCCTCTTGCCTCGAGCGGCGCCGCGCTGCTGTTAGCACCGTCGAGCAGCATGCGTTTGAGCGAGCCGGGCTGGTGCGCACGCGGCGGGTGGTGGGGACCGGCCGCCGGCGCAGCCGCAGCAGCAGCCACAGAGGCGGTGTCCGGCGCAGCGTGCGGCGCGTCGCTCGAGCTGCCGTGCCCCTCTGCCGCGCGCTGGGAAGCAGCAGCAGCAGCTGCGCCACCAACACCACCACCACCAGCAGCCACCGATGCAGTATCCACATGTGGCCCCACGCCCAGGCCGCTCGGCGCAGTGTGGCACATGGCACCGCCAAGGTCAGCACCCATGGGCGCCAGCCCGAGCTCCGTCTCCAGCGCGAACATTTCGCCGTCGATGGTGGTCCTGTGGGGGTGCTGCTGCTGCTGCTGCGCGGGGCCGGGCGACCGCGCCGCGTGCTGCTGCTGTCCCTGCTGCTGCTGCTGTGCCTGCTGTGCTTGCTCCTGCTGGTCGGGGCCGGACGACCGTGCCGTGTGCTGATGCTGCCGCTGCTGTGCCTGCTGTCCCTGCTCCTGCTGCTGCTGGTTGGGGCCGGGCGACAGCGGCGTGCGCTGCTGTCCCTGTTGCTGCTGCATGAGGCTGGGCGACCTCGTCGTGTTCTGATGCTGCCCCTGCTGCTGCTGTTGCCGCATGGCCCCGGGCGACCTTGTCGTGTTCTGATGCTGCCCCTGCTGTTGCCGCATGGGCGATCTCGCCGAGTGCGGCACCTCTCCCCGCCCCTCCTCCTCCTCCTGTGAGCCTGGCAGCCCCCCTGCTGCCTGCCCGACCAGCGTGGCCGCGACGCCGCTCCATGCGCGCATCATGAAGTCCTCATCTGTGGTCGCTGTGTGCGTGCGGGCGCCGCCGCTGGCGCCGCCTGGGGACGTCGGAGGGTGTGTGTGTGTGTGTGTGTGTGTGCAATTGTGTGTGTGTGTGTGTGTGCACGCGTTTGACGCTGCCACCGCTTCCGCAGCTTGAGGAAACACTTGTGTGCACTGGTGCACGCGGAATGGATCACAGTGTGGATCAGTGATTCCCCTGCGAGCCGTATACCGCTCCGAGCCGGATTTCCCATTTCCTAGAAAACCAACTTACACTTAGTGGGTGAGGGCGTGGCGCGATGCGTTGGAAAGCTCTTGCCGAGAGCAGCACAACGGCATGCATTGCATGAAAACCCGCTGTGTATTGTGCCTGGTACGAGCGGTCAAAGTTGCTGGAGCCGGCAAAAAACGAATTACTAAAATCCTTTCCAGGGACCACTGGTGTGGATCAGAAGCCTGTCCCCCCCATACACAGTGCCTCCTCGGAGATGTGAAATCTCGACGTCCTTCACACTGTCCCGCAAAAACCTTCCTGCCTACGGAGGCAGCGAGGTGCCTGCTGCCGGACAGCGGTCAGAAATTGATTCACCAGAATGAATCCAGGAAGCACACTGCACACCCGCTCACCTCCGGTACTCGGCCGGCACCCAAACGTGCTCGCTCGTCCGCTCTCGACAATCTGTGTGCGGGTGTTGGCGTGCGCTGTGTGTGCGTGCTCGTGCGGTTGAGGGAGTGTGTGCGTGTGCACGCGCGCGGTTGGCGGAGTGTGTGCGCCCTTCTGGCGCATAAATGGCCACCTGCTGTATACGAACTTATAGGACTCCGAGGAGGTCACTCAGAGTCTCTCGGTACCGCGGTGGGGATGTGTTTGCCGTCTACAATCCGCTTCAGTGTGAGCTGGCTTGGGTCTGGCTTGGGACTGGACTTGGGTCTGGCTTGGGACTGGACTTGGGACCAGGCGGTGGTACTAGGACTAGAAGGTAGTCTTCGCTGGCAAGCCGATGTAACTATTACTGTAACTGTGAGCTCGCTCTCGCCAACCTGCCCCCCCCCGTTATTTGTTTTTCAGGATTTTCAAATATTTATTCCACAGCCGGATTTTGCTTCGACCACGGTGACCGCCAACCTCTAGTGGGCCGTTTGCCCTAATATATAGGTAATTTGAAGAGGTCTCGACGAACTCTATCAGGCGGGATGGCCAAAATTCCAATCCACTGACTGGGTTGAACTGTGTTCAAGGTCAAAGTACAACCGGAATGCAGCCAAATGGCTGTGTAGAGATGAATAGGAAATCACTGCTGCCAACGCACCGGGATGGTAAGCCCCTCGTCGTCCGATGCGCGTGGCAGGTGCGCGAGGGGCTGCTGCTGCTGCTGCTGGACTGCGCCCCTATCAGACGGGAGCTGGCGGTGCTGCTGCTCCTGCTGCATTGGCTCCTGCTGCTGGTGCTGCCACGGTGTATCGCCACCTCCCCCGGAGGGCGCCTGCTGCTGCTGCTGCTGCACCTGCTGTTCCTGCTGCTGCCACGGCGTATCGCCACCTCCCCCAGAAGACGCCTGCTGCCCCTGCGGCCACGTCCCCGCGAACCTGCCCCCGCCCGACGACGCCAGCGGCGAACCGTGCAGCGCGAGTGAGTCGTGGTCGAGCGCAGCGATGCCCACCCTTCCGCCCCCGCCGCTCCCACCACCCGCACTGGCAGCCGTGCTGGCAGCGCCCGCGATGCGCGGCTCTGCCGGCGCCGGAATGTGTGCCTGCTGTGTAGGGGACGCGAGCGGGGACGCTTCGAGCGCTGCGCGCCAGAACTGCGGGGGATGGGGTCGGGGCGGGGTTAGTTAGGTGGCGGCGCCGGCAGCGCCTGCGATGCCTGGCCCCACCGGCACCGAAATGTGCGCCTGCTGTGCAGAGAACGCGAGTGGGGATGCTCCGAGCGCAGCGTGCCAGAACTGCGGGTATGTGGGGCGGGGTGGGGTTAGTTAGAGGAAAGACCCGCATGCCCGCGACGCGTGGCTCGGTCGGCACCGGAATGTGCGCCTGCTGTGCAGGGGACGCCAGCGGGGACGCTCCGAGCGCAGCGCGCCAGAACTACGGGGGGATGGAGTGGAAAGGTTTGGGTCAGTTTAGAGGGGTCGCCCGTGCGCGTCAGCAGTGACCAGCTGCGTAGTGTGCCGGGGTGATGCCAGCAGAAACGCCTACAATTGCGGGGGAAATCCCTTTGCTTTTGACTGGGATTTGAGTTCGCTAGAGGACTCGCCGGCAGCGCCCGCAATGCCTGGCTTTTTGCCAACACTGGAATGTGTGCCTGTTGTGCAAGGGACGCGAGCGGGGACGCCTCAAGCGCAGCCCGCCAGAGCTGCGGCGGTAAAGGGTGGGATGTGTCAGATTGAGCGGTGCTCGAATGCGTCGACAGTTGCACCAAAGCGTGTGCCTTCTGTTCTGGGGACGCAGGCGAGGAGCACACACACACCTTGGTTGCCGCCGCCGCCCACGGGCGTCCCGCACGACGTCGTGGCCCACGGAGAGAGCGCGCCGTCGCCGCAGCCCCCCCCCCGGGTGCTCGGATTCACTCGCAAATTCACCTAATAAGCCGTACTTAACAAGGGTAGGTTACCCTAGTTCTGGACCACACGCACCTCGGTCGCCGCCGCCGCCGCCGCGCCGCCGCGCGCGCCCCCGGGCGTCGCGCACGGGGTCGTGGCCCACGGAGAGAGAGAGCCGTCGCCGCAGCCCCCTGGGGATGCTGCGCCCGCAGCCGCTGACCATTCATTGTCCGCATCCGCGTCCCAGAGCGAGTGCGAGCCGCCACCGCCGGGGGGGAGTGCCCCCGCGTGGTCGCGCGCGCGCGCGTGGTGGTCTCGCGGTGTGCGCGCGGGGTCGTCGCCGTGGGCAGCGTTGTCGATGAGTTTGGCTGCCGCACGCGCGCGCACTTCTGCTGCTGAGCTGACCACCTGGGTGTGCCAGTGGGCAACTGAGCCGACGCCTTCGAGATCGTGGCGCACCTGTTATGGAGGGTGTGGAGAGTGTGGAGAGTGTGGAAATGAGTGTGGTGTGGTGTGGGAGGGGATGTGGGAGTGTAGGGGCCCACCACCTGGGTATGCCAGTGTGCAACTGAGCCGGCACCTTCCAAGTCGTGGCGCACCTGGTGTGGAGAGTGGAGGGCATATGTGAAGGGTTTAGGGTTTAAGGTTTAAGGGGTTGGGGGTTTAGGGATACGGGTCAAGGGCAGGGTTTTTTGGGGCAAGGAGTTTAGGGGTGTGGGGTTCAGTTTTGGGGTTAGGGCAAGCCAGCGGCAGCAACAGCGCAGGCATGCTTGATCGCGCACACCCACCCAAGGTGAGCCGCCAGCGCCGCCCCCGCCACGGTCGTCGGCCGCAACCAGCAGCCCCGACAGCGACGCGCGCGCAGTCCCGGCCGCGCGCGCGCCCACTGCGCCGCCGCCACCGCGCGCGCCCCGCTCCGGGCGCTCGCTGGCGGCCGAGCGGCTTCGGCGCCGCGATACAGCATCCGCGTAGTAGCCTGCGCGGCCCGCCCCTCCGCCGCCAGCGGCAGCGGTGGCAACAGCTGCGGGCCTGCCGCCCGCCGCTGCGCGCGCAACCCCCGACCGCTGCGCACCTGCGCCCGCGCCCCACGGCGCGCCAGCCGCGCCGCCCCCGCTGCGCGGCGCGCTGGACCCGCGCGGCCTCGGCGCGTGCGCGTTCCCCGCGCCGCTGGCATGCCCCGCGCCCGCCACGCGCGTGGGCGCGCGCCCGCGCGGGGCTGCTGCGTCGCGGCGAGCGGCGGCGGCGGGAGGCTCGGCCGCGGCGGCGCGCATGGCGGCAGCGAGAGCCTTTGCTGGCAACACGGGGCTGCCGCGCGCGCTGTAGCGTGCCGCCCCCGCGCGCGCCGCCGCCCTGCCGCCCGCGCGCTCTGCGAGCCACTGCTTGGAGCCGAGGCGCTCTGGTGATGGGAGGGTGGCAGCATCTGCGAGAGTGGGGAGGCATTGTGTAGATGCGTGTATTTTTTGTTGTTGTTGTTGTGTGTGTGTGTGGGGAGGGGGGTGGGGGGGGGGGGGGTCGAGTGACTGCTTGGAGCTGAGGCACCCAGAGAGAGAGAAAGAGACGGCATCTGCATGCATTTGTGGACGCGGCCGGGAGAGGGGGGGGGGGGAGGTCAGAGCTCCGAGAGCCACTTGCTTGGAGCCGAGGCGCTCTGGCGATGGGAGGGTGGCAGCATCTGCGGGAGGGGCGAAGGCAGGTACGGGTGGAGAATGTGGTTGGGGGGTGAGGCACGCCCTGCGAGGCAATGCTTGGAGCCGAGGCGCTATGGCGATGGGAGGGTGCAGCGTCGGCAGGGTTGCATCTTCAGGGTGCCATTGTGTGCGGATGCGTGTGTTGTTATTAGGGGGTGTACAAATGTGACTGCTTGCATCTGAGGCGCTCTGTGTGACTCCCAGTGAGGGAGAAAGAGAACAAGAGAGAGAGAGGGAGGGAGAGAGAGTTGTGCATGCACCCGCAACCTACCAGCCACGCGCGCCTCGAACATAATCAACGGTGCAGACTCAGCGACTGTGGGCGGAAGGGATGGCAGGGCGCTAGTCCCGTAGGGGTGCTTGCCTGCGCATGGGAATGTGTGTGTGTGTGTGTGTGCGTGTGTGTGTGGGGAAGAGTGTGTGGGAGAGTGTGTTTCCATGTGTGTGTGTGTGTGTGTCACACCCTGCTATGTGAGTGTGTGCGTGTGTGTGGGAGAGTGTGTGGGAGAGTGTGTGTGTGTGTGTGTGTCGCTGCTTCTATGGCTGGGGGCGGAAGGGGCGGCAGGGCGCCGGTTGCGTAGGGGTGCTTGCCTGCGCAGGGATGTGTCTGTATGCGTGTGTGTGTGTGGTGGTGGTGGGGGGGAGTGTGTACGTGTGTGTGGGAGAGTGTGTGTGTGTGGGAGTGTGTGTGTGTGCTGCCGCTTCTGTGGCTGCGGGGGGGGGGGGGGGGGGGATGGCAGGGCGCCGTTCGCGTAGGGGTGCTTGCTTGCGCATGTGCATGTGTGCGTGTGCGCGTGCATTTCATCACGCGTGCGCCGTGTGCTATGCCCTGTGGACTGGAATGTGGGTGCATTCTCCCCCCCCACCCCACCCAACTTCGCTCCATGTGAACAACCACAGACAACCCACCTGCAAGCAGGTCAGGGATCACAAGGAGCGCTCTTCACGACAACACTGTCTTCATCATCGAAACCAGTGCGCCAGCTCGACCACATACACCCCCCCACCCAACTTCGCTCCATGTGAACAACAACCGACTACCCACCTGCCAGCAGGTCAGTGATCGACACTATGCTCTTTACGGCGCCTCTGTCGTCGTCGCCCCCCCCCTCCTTCCGCCATGCGACCACAAACATTCCCACCACCAGCCAACTTTGCTCCATGTGAATACCCAAATGCCAGAAGATCCGCGATCGAAACCATGCTTTTCACAGCGGCGCCGTCGTCGTTGCCAAAACCAGTCCCCCGCCGGACGACCACACACACCCAACTTCTATAACAAAACCCACCTACCAGCAGGTCAGCGATTGACACCACGCTCTGAACGGCAGCACCGTCTGATCGCCACCCCCCCGCCAAACGAAGACAACCCCCCCCCCCAACCCACACAGCCCCCCCCAACTTCGCTCCGTGTGAATACCCATCTGCCAGAAGATCTGCGATCGACACCACGCTCTTCACGGCGGCACCGTCATCGTCGCCAACCCCCTTCCTTCCGCCATACGACCACATACTCCCCCGCCCCCCCAACTTCGCTCCGTGTGAATACCCATCTGCCAGAAGATCTGCGATCGACACCACGCTCTTCACGGCGGCACCGTCGTCGTCGCCAACCCCCTTCCTTCCGCCATATGACCACATACTCCCCCGCCCCGCCAACTTCGCTCCGTGTGAATACCCACCAGCAAGCAGGTCAGCGATCGACACCACGCTCTTTACAGCGGCACCGTCGTCGCCCCCGAAACCAGCCCCGCGCCGGACGACCACGAATCCCCCCACCCGCCACCCCACCCACCCACGACTTCTTTAACCAAACCCACCAGCAAGCAGATCAGCGATCGAAATCACGCTCTTTACAGCAGCACCGTCATCATCGCCAAAACCTGTCCCCCGCAAAACAACCACATACGCCCCCACCCCCCAACTTCACACAATGTGAATACCCACCTGCCAGAAGATCTGCGATCGACGCCACACTCTTCACGGCAGCACCGTCATCATCGTTGCCCCCCACACCAGGCCCCCGCCAAACGACCACAAACACACACACACCCAACTTCGCTCCGTGTGAAAACCCACCAGCAAGCAGGTCTGCGATCGAAACGACGCTCTTCACGGCACCATCGTCGTCCGCGGAACCGGTCCCCCGCCGAACGACCACACACGCGTCGTCTCCATCTCCCGCCATCTCATGGGACCCAAACCCCCCCGCCGCGCCCACCCCCCCCTTCAGCTTGGGTGCCGCGTCTGGGTCTGGGGTGGTGGTGGGGATGGCGTGCGGCGGGGAGGGAGCGTCTGGGGCTGCCTGGTAGGTGGTCACCGGCGGTGGCGCCGCGTGGCTCGGGGGCGTGCGCAGCGCGGCGGCGGCGCTGTGGCCGCCCGCGGCCCCTCCCGCGCCTGCCGCCGCCGCCGACGTTGCCGCCGCTGCAGCTGCCGCTGCAGCAGCTGCCGCGCGTGCTGCTGCGCCTGCTGCCGCCGCTGCCGCTGCTGCAGCCGCCGCTGCAACGGCTGCGCCGTTGACTCCGCCGTTGTTGCCGATGCCACCTCGGCCGATGCCGCTGCCGGGCCCATTTGCGCCCGAAGCGCGCAGTACGTCCCGGTACACCTGTATACGTGTCGAGTTCAAGGGTTTGGAGGGTTGGATTTGGATTTCAGGGGTTGTGGGCCAAGGGCTCATTAGATGAGTGTGCCGGGTTTTGGGTGATCGCTGCGGCCGATGCCGCTGCCGGGCCCAGTTGCTCCCGCACCACGCAGCACGTCTCGGTCCACCTGAAAGTGGGGAGCGGGTGTGGGTGGGTGGGGGGATGGTGTTGTTCTTGTCGTTGTTGTTGTTGCTGCTGGTATTGTCGTTGTTGTTGTTGTTGTTGTTTTTGTCGCTGGTGTTGGTGGATGGTGGCGGCTGCATTGGGGGAGAGGAGGGCAATTGCAAGCTCAGAGAGAGATAGGGAGAGGGAGAGGGGGGGGGGGGGGGGGGGAGGGGGAGAGGGAGAGGGAGAGGGACAGGGAGAGGGAGAGAGAGAGGGAGAGAGAGAGGGAGAGAAAGAGCAGTACACTTCATGGTGCAGCTGTATGGTCCAAGACGCATACACTGCGCAATATAGTGTACACTGTAAACTGTCCTTACGTCCTGCTCCCCACCTTGTGAGACTGCCGCACCAGCACCAGGTAGCTTGCCTTTGTCGCGCCGCTCGTGCCAACAACGCTGACCCCGCAGGAGCCTGAGGCCGCTGCGTGGCAGCACGGTATCACACACTCTGTACACTGAGTATGACTAGTCATGCTTCTACACCACACACTGCACACAGCCCTATCTCTTCCCTAACCTTGTGAGACTGCCGCACGAGCTCCAGGTAGTTTGCCTTTGTCGCGCCGCTCGTTCCTGCGCCTCAATCATCCCGCGACCCCGCATCAATCATCCCACGCCTGGAACAATGCGCTGTACACCGCAAACTCTACACAAGACACTTGCACTGCACTGCACACTGCCACTGTTCCCTCACCTTGTCAGACTGGCACACGAGTCCATTACTCCAAGTAGTTTGCCTTTGTAGCGCCGACTGTGCCGCCGCCCACGGACGACCCTAACCTCAATCAATCCCACGCGCGGAGCTGAACACTGCACACGAACTGCAAACTGAAAAATGTTTTGTCATACCACCTTGTGAGACTGGCGCACCCTCTCCGAGTAGTTTGCCTTTGTGCCGCCGCTCGTGCCAGCTTGAAAAAAAGGTCCCCACCTCAATCGATCCAAACATCCCTACAATAAGTGTGAAATGCGAAATGTCTCTGTCCCGTCACCTTGTGAGACTGGCGCACGAGCTCCAGGTAGTTTGCCTTTGAAGCGCCGCTCGTTCCCATGCCTACGGGCGACCCCGCCGGAGCCTGGGGCCGCTGTGTGGCGGTCCTTGCTGGCAGTGCTGTGTGGTCTGGGTGGTTGCGGTTGAACGCGGCGTTGGACTGCGTGTGTATGAGAAGGGGGGGGGGGGGATTACGGGAGAGCAAGATGGGAGGGCCCCCACGTGCAGCATAGGCACCCGCCCGCCCGCTCGCCCGCCCGCACACACACACTCTCGCACACACCTTCCTCAACCGCTCGCACCCGTCCGTCTTGGACGCCAGCGGTGGCGACAGCGGCGCCCACGCAGCAGAGGCACACATAGACATTCACATACACAGACACACAAGCACACACACACACGCGCTCTCTCACAATACGTCTAGAAAACGAGTCGCACCACCTTGCGCAAGCGTCCACACCCGCCCATCTTGGACGTCGGCACACACACAGACGCACATGCACACACACACACACACACACAAACACACACGCTGGCATGGACACATGCAGACAGACACAGAGACATCGCGTGCAAAACCCACCTTGAGCAACCGCTCACAGCCGTCCATCTTGGACACCGGCGGCGGAGAAAGATGCGCCCACGTGGCGGGGTCGGGCCTCGTCCTGACGCCCGCTGCGGCGGGGCCCTGCCCAAAGCCGGAACCGATGCCGAAACCGATGGCGCCCCCGCTGGCGGACAGGGCGGCTGGGGCCGGGGCGCGCGCGTGCGCGAGAGCGTGTGCAGGCACCCTGACGTGCTTCTGATGCAGCGCGGCACCTGCGCTGCTTGCGGCGTGCGCTGCGGCGTGCGTGCCCTGCTGCTGCTGCTGCGGTAGCTGTGCGCCGGCGCCGGCCGCGTGTGGAGCTACCGCGTGTGTGGCGTGCTGCTGCCCCTGCTGCTGCTGCAGCTGCTGCTGCCCCTGCGCTTGTTTGCCCTGCTGCTGCTGCTGCTGGAGCTGCTGTCCCTGCGCCTGCAGCTGCTGCGCCTGCTGCTGCGCCGGCTGCGGCGGTGCGTCCTGCGTCGTGCGCTGCCGCTTCGACACCGCCTCCTCGTCGCCCGCCCGGTGCGTGAGGGCGCCTGCGGAGGATGCAGGGGTGGGGCTGAGGGCTCTGGAGTCCCACGTTCGCCCTCCCTCCCTCTCTCCCTTTCTCCCTCTCTGTCTCTCCCCCTCCCCTCTCTGAGCATCCCACCTGGCGCACCTCCGAGCACATGGGAGTCTCTCCCTCTCTCGCCATTGCCCTCTGTCCCCCTCTCTCTATCTATCTCACTCCCTCCCTCTCCCTTCTTTCCTCTCTGCCCCAATTTATCTCTCCCTCTCTCCCTCCCTTGCTCTCCCTCCCTATTTCTCACCCTCTTTCCCTCTCTCTCAGTCTCTCCCTCCCTCCCTCCCTCCCCCCCCCTCTCTCTCTCTCTCCCTTATTTCGTCTCTGTTCCACTTCCTCTCTCCCCCCCTCTCTCTCTCTCTCCCTCCCTCCCCCTCCCTGTGCCTCACACCTCCTGCCATTCGTTGCTCTGTCCCAATGTTTCCCTCCCTCTCTCTCTGTCACTCCATATCTGTTCATCATACCTGAAGCAGCGCCGCGCACGTTGGAGCCGAGGGGCGACCCCATGAGGACGCCGGTGTCCTGAGTGAGCCCTGGTCGTGCTGCGTGGGGAGTGTGAGTGTGTGTGTGTGTGTGCGCATTGGGTGGGGGTGAGGGATGGGCGAGGGGCGACTCCATGAGGACGCCGGTGTCCTGGGTGAGCCCTGATCATGCTGCGTGGGGAGTGTGTGTGTGTGTGTGTGCGCATGGTGTGGGGGTGAGGGATGGGCGAGGGGCGACTCCTTGAGGACGCCGGTGTTCTGGGTGAGCCCTGATCGTGCTGCGTGGGGAGTGTGAGTGTGTGTGTTTGTGCATGTGTGTGTGTGTGGTGTGTGTGGGGGAGGACCCATGAGGACGCCGGTGTCCTGGTTGAGTGCTGATCGTGCTGCGTGGGGAGTTTGAGTGTGTTTGGCGTGTGTGTGTGTGGTTGTGTGTGTGTGTGTGCATGGGGGGGCGGGGGGGGGGGTAGGGCGACCCCATGAGGACGCCGGTGTCCTGGGTGAGCCCTGATTGTGCTGCGTGGGGCGTGTGTGTGCATGTGAGGAGGGGGCGTGTGTTTGCATGTGTGTGTGTGTGCCATTGGTGACCTTATGAGGGCTCCTATGGTCTGAGTGAGTGCTTACCGCGCTGTGTGGTGTGTGTGTGTGTGCGTATGTGTGTGTGCGTGCGTGCGTGTGTGTGTGTGTGTCAAACGCGATCGCATGGGCATGCCTGGGTCCTCAGTCAGAGTCGAGAGCGCCGCTTGGGGCGAGGGGTGAGGAGAGGAGAGGGTGAGGAGGAAGTTTGACGGTGGCAAGGGCATCTTGGGAATACGCGGTGGTATGAGGATCAGAAGATTTATTTGCTGGAAAGCAGGTGTAAGTGTTACATCTATGGCTGAGGCAGGGGAGGAAGGGCACAGGCGGATACCCCAGTGTCGCACCAGTGCACGGCGCGTCGCGCGTCGCCTTGCGGCTGCCACCGCCGTGCCTGCTAACGCCCCCCACCAGCCACCACACACACACACACACACACACACCAGTGCACGGCGCGTCACGCGTCGCCTTGCGGCTGCCACCGCCATGCCGGCTAACGCCCCCCAACGGACATCGGACACCGCCACCGCCACCACAAACACACACACGGTCTCAAGAAAGTAGAGCTGAACCCCATATCACCACACCAGTGCGCGGCGCATCGCGCGTGCCTTGTGGCTGCTACCGCCATGCCTGACCCCCCACCCCCCACCCACCCACCCCCACCCCGATCCCCCGTCTCAATAGTGGTGTGAATGCCAGCACATCGCACCAGTGCGCGGCGCGTCGCGCGTTGCCTTCCGGCTGCCTCCTCCATGCCTGCTACCCCCCCCCCCCCACACACACACGCACTGCCTCAAGAATGCTGAGCTCACTACCCTATCACCACACACACAAGCACACACACACACACGCACCAGTGCGGGGCGTGTCGCGCGACGCCTTCCGGCTGCCACCGCCATGCCTGCTAACGCCCCCCACCAGCCACCACACACACACACACACACCAGTGCGCGGCGCGTCGCGCGTTGCCTTCCGGCTGCCAACGTCGTGCCTGCTCACGCCTCCGCTCACGCCCTGCACGAACCAGGCCACCCACCCCCACCCCCACCCCAATAGTGGCCTGAATCTCAACCAACACATCAGACACACCCACCGGTGCGGGGCGCGTCGCGCGTCGCCTTGCGGCTGCCACCGCCATGCCTGCTTACGCCTCCGCTCACGCCTTGCGCGACCCCGGCCACCCACCCCCACCCCCATCCCCACCCAAATAGTGGCCTGAATCTCAATCAACACATCAGACACACACACCAGTGCACGGCGCGTCGCGCGTCGCCTTGCGGCTGCCACCTCCATGCCTGCTCACACCTCCGCTCACGCCCTGCACGAACCCAGCTGCCGCTCCCACGGGCACGTGCGGGCTGCTGGGACCCGGCGAGTCTTCTACGCTCGACAGACCTTGGAGGTCCTGCGTTGTGGATGAGTAGGAGAGGGGGGGGGCGTTGGAAAGAAGGTGTGCCAGTCACGAATCCCGATGCGGCTCCCACTGAGATGTGTGGGCTGCTGGGACCCGGCGAGTCCTGTATGCACGACAGCCCTTGGAGGTCCTGTGTTGGGGATGGGGAGTGTGTGTGTGTGTGTGTGTGTGTTTGTGTTGGGTATACGGCGTTCCAAGTGCAGATCCCAGTACCGCGCCCACTGTTTGCAGGCCGAGGGTTTGGAGGGGGGGGGGGGGGGGCTGTTGGTAAGGGGTTCAAAGAGTGCCGCTCCCACAGGCACACGTGTGGGCTGCTGGGACCTGGCGAGTCGTCCACACTAGACAGCCCTTGGAGGTCGTGCATTTGTGTGATTGGGCATGATGCATGGATAAGTAAGTAGGCCCAGGGATGGGGTGGAGGCTGGGGGTGGGTTGGTAGGAATTCTAAGACTGCCGCTCCCGCTGGCACGTGTGGGCTGCTGGGGCCCGGTGAGTCGTCTACACTGGACAGCCCTTGAAGGTCTTGTGTTGTGGATGATTAGGAGGAGGGGGGGGTGCATTGGAAATAAGGGTTTGCCAATCACGAATCACGATGCGGCTCCCACTGGCACGCGTGGGCTGCTGGGGCCCGGTGAGTCGTCCACACTGGACAGCCCTTGGAGGTCTTGTGTTGTGGATGATTAGGAGGAGGGGAGGGTGCATTGGAAATAAGGGTTTGCCAATCACGAATCACGATGCGGCTCCCACTGGCACGTGTGGGCTGCTGGGGCCCGGTGAGTCGTCCACACTGGACAGCCCTTGGAGGTCTTGTGTTGTGGATGATAAGGAGGAGGGGGGGGTGCATTGGAAATAAGGGTTTGCCAATCACGAATCACGATGCGGCTCCCACTGGCACGCGTGGGCTGCTGGGGCCCGGTGAGTCGTCCACACTGGGCAGCCCTTGGAGGTCTTGTGTTGTGGATGATTAGGAGGAGGGGGGGGTGCATTGGAACAAGGGTTTGCCAATCACGAATCACGATGCGGCTCCCACTGGCACGTGTGGGCTGCTGGGGCCCGGTGAGTCGTCCACACTAGACAGCCCTTGGTGGTCCTGCGTTATGGGTGGTGTGTGTGTGGTGTGTGTGTGGGGGGGCGGGGGGCTGTTGGATGTAAGACGTTCCGAGTGCAAATTCCAGTACCGCTCCCACACTGTTGGCAGGCCCAGGGTTGGGGGGAGGGCAAGGGGGACTGTCGGGTCGCTCACAGCATCAGAGAGTGCACACTCCCACCCATGCACCTTCCATGCACCTTCCATGCACTGTCTATGCACCTTCCGCGCACCTGCTCGTCTTCTCCGTACACAATTCCATCCATCACAGAAGAGTGAGGTCGCTCGCAGCAGCGGAGAGTGCAGCCCCCCACCTTCCATGCACCTTCCATCCACCTCCCACGCACTTTCCAAGCACCTTCCATGCACCTTCCGCGCACCTGCTGGTCTTCTCCGTACACAATCCCATCAATCACTGAAGTGAGGTCGCTCAGCATGGGCGAGTGCATTCCGGGGAGAGCTGCTATGCACCTTCCATGCACCTTCCATGCACCTTCCCTGCATCTCCCATGCGCCTGCTCGTATTCCCCTTGCACAATCCCATCCATCACTGAGGAGTGAGGTCCCTCAGAGAGTGCACACTCCCACGCATCAACCCTCTATGCGCCTTCTGTGCACCTTCCATGCACCTTCCATGCACCTTCTGCGCACCTGCTCATCTTCTCCATACACAATCCCATCCATAACAGAAGTCAGGTCGCTCAGCATGGGAGAGTGCATCCCAGGGGAGAACTTGGGAGAGAGCTTGGGGCTGTGCGCGGGAGCCATGCCGGACGTGGTACCTGTGTGTGCGTGTGCATGTGTGCACACGTGTGTGTGTGTGTGTGTGCGAGTGTATGTGTGTGCGCGTGTGGAGTGGGATTTGTGTGTGTGCGCGTGTGCGTGCATCCCAGGGGAGAGCTTTGGAGAGAGCTTGGGGCTGTGCGCGGGAGCCATGCCGGACGAGGCGCCTGCGTGTGTGGGTTGTGTGTGTGTGCGTGTGTGTGTGTGTGTGTGTCTGTGCGAGTGTGTCTGTGCGTGCGTGTGTGGTGTGTGTGTGTGTGCGCGCGCGTGTGGAGTGGGTTGTGTGCATTCGAGGGAAGACGTGCCGATATTTTTAGGCCCCACCCAGCCCCAACAATGGACCTGTGGTCCCCAGCCAGCCAGCCCTCGCACCCACCAGATGGCGCCTTGGTGGCGATCCGCCGCAGCGACGAGAGCGGCGCGGGTGCAGCGCCGGCGCTCGCACGCTCCTGCCACTGGCCTTGCTGCTGCTGCTGCTCCCGCCTCTGCTGCTGCTCCTGCTGCCACCGAGTGTGCGCCTGCTGCTGCGGGGTCGTACGCTGCTGCTCCTGCTGCTGCTCCGGCATCTGCTGCTCCCCCTGCTGGCCCCACCGCCCACTGGCCGCGGCAGTAGCGGCGGCCGCGGCGCGTCCGCTGAAGCCGTCGCTGAGGGAAAGAGACGCCTCAAGCGAGTCGCTCTCGGTGGTGGTGCGACGCTGCTGCTGCTGCTGATGCGCCTGCTGCTGCTGCTGCTGGTAGTGGTGCTGCTGCTGCTGCTCCTGCTGCTGCTGCTGCTGCGACACCTCGAGTGAGTCGCTCTCGGTGGTGGTGCGGCGCTGCTGCTGCTGCCCCTGCGGCGGTAACAGCTGGTTGCGCTGCTGCTGCCGCTGCTGCAGCTGCTGTGCGTAGGAGGGCGGAGACGGCGTGCGCCGCCGCTGCTGCTGCTGTTGCACCTGCCCGGCACGCGGCTGAGGCTGCTTCGCCAGTCCGTCCAGCGCACCCCCCAACGAGCCACTGCCCTCCAGGTCGAGCATCGGCACCGCGTGTGAGCTCACCCCGCGGCCGCGCTGCTGCTGCTGCTGCTGTGCCTGCCCCGCGCTCTGCTGCTGCTGCTGCTGCCCCGCGCTCTGCTGCTGCTGCTGCTGCCGCTGCTGCTTCGTTGAGACGTCCGGTGCGCCCCCCAGGGACACGGCAGCCCCGCCGAGGGACCCGCTCCCCTCAAGGTTCAGCACCGGCACCGCGTATGAGCGCACGCCACGGAAGGGAGAGCCCAGCGAGGGGTTGTGAGCCAGCCCGGGGGCGGCACCTGCGGCGCGGCAGTGCACGGTGCACGGCGATGAGTTAACAATGTTGCAACGTTGCAACAGCAGCCTAAAAAACATGTGTACCAGCTGCCCCATGCCGTCCTGCTGTTGTGGGCCACCTGGGGAGACGCGCCAGCCCGGGGGGCGGCACCTGCGGTGTGGCCGGGCAGTGGACACGTGCATGGCGATGAGTTTGCAGCGTTTCAGTGATCCAATGGTCGCTTCAGCCAGCCACCCAGCTTTCGGTCCCAGCTGCCCTCTGATGCCTGCCGTGTGCCCTTCCTGGGGTTGTGTGCCAGCGAGGGGTTGTGGGCCAGCCCGGGGGCGGCACCTGCAATGTGGGCAGGCAGTGCACACACCAGTGTTTCCGTAAGCCACCGCGCAACCCCGCACAGTGCATTTTCGGGGTGAGATTGGCCGATTTGGGCCGGCGGTGCGGGTTGGTGATATTGCTCGAATTCCGACCTGGAAAGTGTGGAAACGACAATTTCACACTTTTTGCCCCCATATTGCCTCCGGTGGGGTGAGATCGAAAAATGAGTGTGAGGCGCGGGGTGAACTGTTATTTTTATTTTTAGTTGACACCCCCGTATTTCCGTTACAACGTTGTTTTACGCGTACAATGCTTTGTGTCATTACAAAAAGCCGGGTTGGGGTCACCCCCAACCCCACAGCAATTTCGTGAGGGGAGAAGTGTCGGGTCTGAGGGCTAAGACTGAAAGTGCCTCCAAGGACGCGCCTCCTAGCCAGAGAGTGAGAGAGAGATTATATTATAGCGTGTTCTTGGTTTGGGCTTGGAGGCCGCGCCGGGCGCGGGGTGGCTATTTTCGCGGGCCGCACACTCAGTGCGCCCTCGACACGCCTTCCAAGCGCACGTCGGGAGCGCTGCAGTCAAAGTCGCTCCACATCCTTGCTCTAGGTTAGAAGGAACTCCCAGGTCGTGAGTGGAAACACACACTGTGACAGGCCCTAAAGAAAGGCCCCAATCAACAGCTGGCATAAGGCCCTAACGAACAGCTGACGTGGCATCTCACCCACACCTGCCGGGCGAGGCATCAGCGGTGTCCACAAGCTCGCGCACTATCCCAACCAGCCCTAAATCCGAAATCCAAACCCCCCAAAATCCTCTCAAAAGCCCCAGGAGCACTCCTGGGTTCCCACTGAGCCAAGCCAGAACCAAACAAACCAAGCTCGCCCACACCTGCCGGGCGAGGCATCAGCTGTGTCCACACGCGCGCGCCCTGCCCACATTAACAAGCTACCATACCACAAGCCCTTAACACAAGCCCCTTCAAGGCTTGACTAGTCACCCACAGCAGAAGCTCACCCACACCTGCCGGGCGAGGCATCAGCGGCGTCCACACGCTCGCACCCCACCCCAACTTGTCGCGCGCAACTCAAGAAGCCGAAACACCCCTTGGAAGCCCGAATATAAAAGACCTTTGGGATTTCGAGAAACCCTGAACAAAAGCCCACACACCTGTCGTGCGAGGCATCAGCGGCGCCCACACGCCCGCGTCGGCAGCGCCCCAACCCAGCCTGCCATGGGCAACTCAAGAAGCCGAAGCCCAACATAAAAGCCCTCCGGGGAAGTGAGAACCCCTGAACAAAAGCCCACACATACCTGTGGGGCGAGGCATCACCGGCGCCCACACGCTCGCGCCCTATCCGAACCAGCCCTAAATCTGACACTTGAACCCCTAACCGTCAACCCTACTACGCCCCACTGAAGCAAGCCAGAACCAAACAGACACATCCCACACACCCGCCGGGCGAGGCATCAACGGCGTCCACACGCTCGAGCCCCACCCCAACTTGTCACGCGCAACTCAAGAGGCCGAAACACCCCTTGGAAGCCCGAACACAAAAAAAACCTTTGGGATTTCGAGAAACCCTGAACGAAAGCCCACCCACACCTGTTGGGCGAGGTATCAGCGGCGTCCACACGCTCGAGTCGGCAGCGCCTCCGGGGCCCAGGCGCGTGTCAAGGCGAGTGATGAGGGAGTCTGGCAAAAGGGGTAGCGTGTGTTTGGGGGGGGGGGGGTCATTAGGTGTGTGTAAGTGTGTGGCACGGAGTCTCGCAGTGTGTGTGTGTGCGCGGGAGGGGGGGGGGCTGGCGGCGCCCGCAGCATTTCTCGGGCCAAGGCGCGTGTCAAGGCGTGTGATTAGTGAGTCTGGTAGGCGGAGCGGAGGGGGGGGGATTCAAAGGGGGAAGGGGGGGGGATGATTAGGTGTACTGACGAATGTGCGTTCATGTGTGTGGCGAGGAGAAAGGCAGGGGTGGGCGGGGCATCAGCGGCGTGTCAAGGCGCGTGATGAGGGAGTTTGGCAGGGGAAAGGGGGGGGGGGGATAAATGGGGGAGGAACACATGTGGCGTGAGTCAGAAGGGGGGGTCAATGTCACAAGATCCACACACACACACACACACACATGCACACAGACAGAGAGACACATGCACACACACACACACACACACGCACACAACGCAGCTTTGGCACTGAGGTGCACGATGAGGCGCTTCAAGCGGGAGCTTGACGGGGGAGCGGGGAGCCGGGGGGGGTCAGGGGCGGAGGGGGGGAGTCACGGGGGGAGGGATGGTCGGTGCATACCGATGGTTAAGAGCCAAGGGCCAAGAGCCAAGAGCCAAGGTCCAAGGCGCGTGCCGAGGCACCGTGATGAGGGAGTATGCAATGTCATGTTCACGGTCTATCTGTGAACACACACACACACACACACACACGCACATGCACACACATACGCACACACACGCACACACACACGCACCAGCAGCTGCCGTGATGCATGCGATGTGGTGTTCACGGCCGATGTGCAGACACACACACACACATACACACACACACACACACACACGCACCAGCAGCTGCCGTAATGCATGCAATGTCGTGTTCACGGCCGATCTGCGCTGCAACGTTGCCTGTGCAGTGTGTGTGGGGGGAGAGGGGGGGGATATGCGTGTGTGTGTGTGTGTGTGCATGTGTGTGTGTGTGTGAGTGCATGCATGCATGCATGCATGCATGCATGCCAGTGTTTCCGTTAGCCAACACACAACCCGAAAAATGCACTTTCGGGTTTGAGATTGCGCGAATTTCGACCCGAAAAGTGTGAAAATTGTTGAAAAGTTTTCACACCCTTTTTTGCAAGAAATCGTCGTCAGGTTGAGATTGGGAAGTGAGCCGTGAGGCCCGGGTTGGCCCATAATTCCCCCAAGATCCTTAGCGGAACCACTGGTGTGAGCATGTGTGTGCATGTGTGCATGTCTGTGTGTGTGTGTGCAGTGTGTGTGTGTGCGTGTGTGTGCAGTGTGTGTGTGTGTGTGTGCATGTGTGCATGTGTGTGCGGGTTTGCGAGCTGTTGCAAGAGAAGGAGACAGGTCGCACATGCCTCACACATGTTCCCCTCAGTGCAGCACCACGAGCCATTGCGCCAGTGATTCCCCTGCGAGCCGTATACCGCTCCGGGCCGGATTTCACATTTTCCAGAAAACCACCCCACACCAAGTGGGAGAGGGCGTGGAGCGGTGCGTTGGAAAACTCTTGCCGAGAGCAGCACAACGGCATGCGTTGCATGAATACCCGCTGTGCATTGTGCCTGGTATGAGCGGTCAAAGTCGCTGGAGCCGGCAAAAAACGAATTACTAAAATCCTTCCCGGGGACCACTGCATTGTGCGTGAGGAGGGAGGGGGGGGCGCGTGTGTGCACACGCACGAGTGCAGAGGGGGGGAGTGTGCGCTGAGAGGGGGGGGGGATGGGGGGAGGAGGCGACGCCCTCGCCATCGTCTGTCTCACTGTGTGTCGCAGGCAGAATGCTATCGAGCTCCCTTGGTCCCACGCATATGCGCGTGCATGCACACACACACACACACACACACACACACATCTTGCATAAAGCATCATGCTGTCGAGCTCCCTCGGCTGCAAACACACACACACACACACACACACTCGCACACGCCGTCTGCAGCGCATAGCACGCTGCCCAGCTCCCTCGCCGACACACACACACACACACACTTATATATATATGGCTGCACACAAACACACACACATACACACACGCACACCGTTTGCCACACGCAGTGTGCTGTTCAGCTCCCTCGGCTGCAAACACACACACACACACACACACTCGCACAAGCGCACACGCCGTCTGCAGCGCATAGCACGCTGCCCAGCTCCCTCGCCGACACACACACACACACACACACACACTTACACACGCACACACACACGCACACCGTTTGCCGCATGCAGCGTGCTGTCCAGCTATCTTGGCTGCAAACACACACACACACAGGCACTCACACACGCACACGCCGTCTGCAGCACACAGCACGCTGCCCAGCTCCCTCGCCTGCACATACAGTAACAGTAACACGGGGTTTTCAGCTAAGCAGGCTACTCTTCTACTAGAGACACCCGCCGATACTCCAGCACTTAAGTTCTACAGTACCGCCGGCTCCCGGCCGATAGACTACCGCTCCCGCCGGCTAGACTACCCCAAACAGCGGTCTCTGAGAGACATGTCTACAGTAACACAGTAACACGGGGTTTCCAGCTAAGCAGGCTACTCTTCTACTAGAGACACCCGCCGATACATGTCTGGCAAGGAGCATATAGGAGAGGACCTTCCTCAGGGTCACAGTAGTGGCCTTGTGGCCAGTCAAGCCGGCAGAGCCGACTGGCGCTGACTGCACATACGCACACACACATACATACACATACACACAAACACACACACAGACACACACACACACCGTTTGCCGCATGCAGCGTGCTGTCCAGCTCCCTCGGCTGCAAACACACACACACACACACACACTCGCACACGCGCACACGCCGTCTGCAGCACACAGCACGCTGCCCAGCTCCCTCGCCTGCACACACATACACACACATACACACGCACACACACACGCACACTGTTTGCCGCATGCAGCGTGCTTTCCAGCTCCCTCGGCTGCAAACACACACACACACACACACGTGCACACGCCGTCTGCAGCACACAGCACGCTGCCCAGCTCCCTCGCCTGCACA
>VFSX01000001.1:532500-547500 GCA_016618255.1 Chlamydomonas sp. UWO 241
ATAGCGTGTGTGAGCGTGTGTGTGTGTGTGTCATGCGGAACGACACACCCTCCCAGTCGGCGCGCATCTTCTCCAGCACCTGCCATAGCGTGTGTGAGCGTGTGTGTGTGTGTCCTTATACTCCATGATGCGGAACGACACACCCTCCCAGTCGGCGCGCATCTTCTCCAGCACCTGCCATAGCGTGTGTGAGCGTGTGTGTGTGTGTGTCCTTATACTCCATGATGCGGAACGACACACCCTCCCAGTCGGCGCGCATCTTCTCCAGCACCTGCCATAGCGTGTGTGAGCGTGTGTGTGTGTGTCCTTATACTCCATGATGCGGAACGACACACCCTCCAGTCGGCGCCCATCTTCTCCAGCACCTGTGCCATAGCGTGTGTGAGTGTGTGTATGTGTGTGTGTGCGTGTCAGCAGAGAGAGAAAAGAGTGAGGAGAGAGAGAGAGGAGAGAGAGACAGGAGAACCAGGAGAGAGGAAAGAGAGGAGAGACAGAGGAGAGAAAGGGAGAGTGTGTGCGGGGTAGATGCGCGGATGTGCATGCATGCGGTGTGCCACCCCCCAGCCCCCCCCCCCCCCAGCTCCCCCAGGGATGTGCATGACGCGGTGTTGCGTCCCCGAGCCCCCCCCCCCCCCCCTCCTCCCCCCAGTCTCCCCCCCCCAGCTTCACCCCCCACCTTCTCCAGCGAGTACTCCTTTGACGCGACGCCGCTCACGGACTGGATCGCCTCCACCTGGTCGAGGATGTTGTACTGCAGCAGCACACAAGTGATTCTGTTTTCAGTTTTTTTAGTTACATTCTGGGAGCCGGTGTGCGGACCAACGCCCCGCTGACCCCCTTGACTGCTGCCTTAGCGTTGACCATTGACCGTCAAATACAGGTATTTCTCAAGCTCATGATAAGCTCTATCCGACGGGGTCGTCAGACCATCAAGCAACTTGGGTGGTTGAGCTGTATCTGATGGGATTGTCAGGAGCCAAATGGCTCCTAATGGCTCCCAGGCGCCCAAAACAAAATGACCGCAGCGCACATAGGAAGGGTGCACAGGTTTGGAAAGGCACACCAGGGGTTGCGCACAAAAAACACTTCAAAGCACACACACACACACACACACACACACACACACACACACACGCAAACACACGCACACGCCGATTTTCGTACCTGCAGCAGCGCGCGCACGTTGAACGCGTCGAATGCGGTGCCCTCCTCGTTGCGCGGGATCTCGGCGTCGACGAGGCTGAAGATGTCCTCCCAGTGGCGCGTCTTGAGAGCGGGGTTGGCAAGCTCCTCGACCAGGGGGAGGATCTGAGGGGAGGAAAGGGGAGGGATGCGTCAGTTTTTTTTCCTACGTGGGAGATGGGCGGGAAGGATGTCCTCCCAGTGGCGCGTCTTGAGATCGGGGTTGCCCGGGGATCTAAGAGGGGGGCGTGGACGTGTGTGCGTGTGTGTGTGTGTGGAGGGCCCATCCATCCGTGCGGACTCGATTCAGGAACTGGATGGTCACCCGCGTTTCCAAAGATGTGCAAGTCCACGGGTTCGGTCTCGTACGAATTGCTGAGGTGTTTGAGCTGGTAGAGCTAGTACAGGCATTGCTGGTGCATGCGGCCCGCGCCCAACGGTGCGGGTGCGTGGGTGCTCAAAATGATTTGAATCAAATTTCCCTCGAGTCTCTGTGGATTTCGAGGCTCCTTGGAAAGCAGCGCCAAGGCAGCCCTAGCCAAACAGCCGCTGCAGCACCGCAACAGCAGTGCCTGCAACACCGCAACACCGCAACAGCCGTTGCAACACCGCAAAAGCAGCGCCCAGGCAGCCCTAGACAAACACCCGTTGCAACACCGCAACAGCAGTTGCAACACCGTAAAAGCAGCGCCCAGGCAGCCTTAGACAAACACCCGTTGCAACACCGCAACAGCAGTGCCTGCAACACTGCAACACCACAACAGCAGTTGCAACGCCGCAAAAGCAGCGCCCAGGCAGCCCTAGACAAACACCCGTTGCAACACCGCAACAGCAGCGCCTGCAACACCGCAACACCGCAACAGCATTTGCAACGCCGCAAAAGCAGCGCCCAGGCAGTTACAGTTACATCGGCTTTCCAGCAAAGACTACCTCTAGTCCTAGTACCACCGCCTAAAACCAAGTCCAGTTCTGGCCCTAACAATTACTTATGAGGGGCGGTAGCCACCAGCCGGCTGCCTGCCAACGTGTAGTCCCAGAGCAAAAAGGAGAGCTATTGTGCGACGCCTCCAAAATACGTCCTTACTGCTTCTAGGGGATGGGGGTTCAGTGGCGCTTGCCAATCTACTTGACCGCCGTGGTGGAGGGGCCGGCGCCTGAGGGGCAGCCGGACCGTACACCACGGCTCTCCACCCGACCCTATCCTGAGCACGCTCAAACGCCGTGTCCAAAAAAGTCTTCCAATCAGAACGAGTGCCACTAGCCAACTCCCTAGATACTTAAATGCAGAGACGGTCTTCACTTCACGACCAGTCAGCGCAAACGTGGGCAGATCCGCGTCAAAATCTGCTGGCAAAATCATCACTTCTGTCTTGGCGGCGTTGATTTGCATGCCAAAGCTAGAGGACACTTCGTCAAGGATTTTCAGCATAAGCGCCAACTGAGCTGGGTCATGCGAGAACAAACATAAATCGTCAGCATACATCAGCATTACTATGCGCTCAACCGACGACGACAACACAGAGCCGCCGGCTCGGGTCACAACTGACACGCCAGCCCCCTCTGGCATCATGTCTAGCGCCTTTTTCACTGTGTGGTCAATAAAAACATTGCGCCCAGGCAGCCCTAGACAAACACCCGTTGCCACCGCAACACCAAACTCACACCTGCTTGAAGTCATCGATAGAGTCCTTGAAGCGAGTCACCTGGTCCTCCTTGAACGTCGCGCCCATGTAGTAACCACCGCCCAACAACTGCCTAGCCTCAGCTACTTAATCCAGGCTGTGCCCCAACACCATCCACACCATCCACACAATCCCACACCTGCTTGAAGTCGTCGATCGAGTCCTTGAAGCGAAACACGACCTGGTCATCCTTGTACGTCTTGCCCATGTAGTGACCACCGCCCAACAACTGCCTAGCCTCAGCTGATGATGATGATGGATCTTACAGTCTGTGTGAGCGAAACACGACCTGGTCATCCTTGTACGTCTTGCCCATGTAGTGACCACCGCCCAACAACTGCCTAGCCTCAGCTGACTGATGATGCTGTGCCCCAACACCGTCTACACACAATCCCACACCTGCTTGAAGTCGTCGATCGAGTCCTTGAAGCGAAACACGACCTGGTCATCCTTGTACGTCTTGCCCATGTTGTGACCACCACCCAACAACTGCCTAGCCTCAGCTACTAAATCCAGGCTGTGCCCCAACACCACCCACACCATCCACACAATCCCACACCTGCTTGAAGTCGTCGATCGAGTCCTTGAAGCGAAACACGACCTGGTCATCCTTGTACGTCTTGCCCATGTAGTGACCACCGCCCAACAACTGCCTAGCCTCAGCTTCTAAATCCAGGCTGTGCCCCAACACCATCCACGCCATCCACACAATCTCACACCTGCTTGAAGTCGTCGATCGAGTCCTTGAAGCGAAACACGACCTGGTCATCCTTGTACGCCTTGCCCATCTTGTAACCACTGCCCAAATATGGACTACCACCAGCCCACACCCCAACTGCCGAACTCCAGGCTGCACCCTACACACACACACACCATCCACACCAAGTCCACACCTGCTTGAAGTCGTCGATCGAGTCCTTAAACCGAACCACGACCTGGTCATCCTTGTACGTCTTGCCCATCTTGTACGCGCGCATCGCGTAGTCGTCGACCTCGGTACGGATCTCGTCCATGTTGAGCTGGACCTGTGGGTGGTTGTGGGTGGTTGTGGGTGGTTAAGAGAAGAGGTGGTTGCGGGTGGTTTTGGGTGGTTGTGAGCGCATCGCGTAGTTGTCGACCTTGTTGCGGATCTCGTCCATGTTGAGTTGGACCTGGCGTTGTGATTTGTGAAACGAGTGTGAGTGGGCGAGTGGCTAGAACAGTGTGTGTGTGTGTGTGAGGAACAGGAGGGGGGGGAGAGAGAGAGAGGGAGAGAGAAGGAGACAGGGAGAGACAGGGAGAGAGAGGGAGAGAGAGGGAGAGAAAGAGGGAGAGGGAGAGGGGTAGAAAGAGAGAGAGAGGGAGAGAAAGGGAGAGACAGGGAGGGAGAGGGAGAGAGAGGAAGAGAGAGGGAGAGAGAGGGAGAGAGAGGGAGAGAGAGAAAGAGAGGGGTAGAGAGAGAGAGAGGGAGCGAGGGAGAGTGTTTGACCGCTTCGCATCGGACGAGGCATTCTTGCTCCGGGTGCATACACACAAACACGCACACATGTGTACATGCACACGCGCATGCACACACGCACACAGACACACCTGCCCGTTTTCGTCCAGGATCGGGTCCTCCGTCCACGCGTTCGACTTCTCCATGAACTCGTGCATGCCTTTCCACAGCTGGTAGCGCGTGCTGACCTGCGTGTGGGTGTGTGTGTGTGGGTGTGAGTGGGTGAAATGTGTGTTGATGTCGACCTCAAAGCCAGCCAGCCAGACAGACAGAGAGACAGACAGACAGACAGACAGACAGACAGACAGACAGACAGACAGACAGACAGACAGACAGACAGACAGACAGACAGACAGACAGACAGACAGACAGACAGACAGACAGACAGACAGACACAGTCACACACACACACACACGCACACACATGCGCGCATGCCCGCACAAACACACACACGCGCCCGCACCTCCTTCTCGCACAGCGAGTGTGCGCCAAAATCGTCAATATCAAGCTCAAAGAGCTTCTGGTACTCCTTGTACTGCTCAGCCGTGCCACCCAGCTCCCTCACGTGTGCAAGCACCTGCGTGTGTATGTGTGGGGGGCGTGTTTGTGTATGTGTGGAAAGTCGATGTTACTGTGTGTGTGCGTGTACGTGTGTGTTTGTATGTGTGTGTACGTGCTTGCGGATCTCTGGAAATCTCTCCCTCTCCCTCTCCCTCTCCGACTCCCTCTCCGACTCCCTCCCCCTCTCACTTTCTCTCTCCCTATCCGCGGTTGGTCATACTCTTGCGGTCTACGATGCCCCCCACCCTCCCCCCTGCGCACCTGCTCCAGGTCCTCAACCACTGTCTCTGGCTCTGCATCCGGATCAATGTAGTCGCCCTCCAGCAGCGAAGCTGTGATCGATGCGAGCTCCTGTGTGCAAAAAGTAGAGGGGACACGTGCGAGTGCGTGCGTGCGTGTTAGAGTGTGGGGGGGGAGTGTGGGGGGGGGAGTGTGTGTGTGTGTGTGGACCAATGCAGTCACCCTCCAGCAGCAAAGCTGTGATTGATGCGAGCTCCTGTGTGCGCACAAGCAGAGGATGTGCGTGTCAGCGCGTGCGTGTGTGTGGGCGTGTGTGGGGGGGAGTGTGTGTGTGAGATGGTGTGTGCGCGCGTGTGTGTGAGTGTGTGTGTGTGTGGACCAATGCAATCACCCTCAAGCAGCGAAGCCGTGATCGACGCGAGGTCCTGTGTACAGAAAGCAGAGTTCAAAGTGTCACAGTTTCACACCACCATAATTTGCCACACTTCCTCCTACTCTAAACCCTCTGTCCGTACCTCATTAAGCGCTGCCGCGTTTGCCTTGAGTGTCACAGTTTCACACCGCCATACTTTCCACTTCCTCCTTGGTCTAAACCCTCTGTCCGCACCTCGTTGAGCGCTGTCGCGTTTGCCTTGAGCGTCTCCTGCTGCGTGGACTGGAGGTACAGAGCGGGGCGGGGCGGGGGGGGCATGCGCGTCAGTGCTCTGATGGGGATTTGGCTCTGATGTTGGGAGAGATGATGGCGGGGGGGGCGCCAGAGCTCTGATGGGGGAGTGCTCTGATGGGGAAGTGCTCTTATAAGCACGTCAGCCAACTGGCTGACGCACTGGTGCTCAGATGGGTTTTTTTCTCTGATGATGGGGGAGATGATGGGGGGGTGGGGGCAGGGCGCGCCAGAGCTCTGATGGGGATTGCTCTGATGGGGGAGTGCTCTGATGGGGGAGTGGTCACGCCCAGCGGAGGCATGCACACGCACGGTGCCGTATGTGCGTGCACGCGACGAGCTGGCCCCGCGCAGCCTTGCACAACCAACCCACGTGTGCGCGTGCATGCATGATGGTCAAATGAGCCGGCTCTGATCATGGGCAGTGCTCTGATGAGCAGCAGCGTGCATGCCTTACCTTGAAGTCCGCGAGGAAGATCTTGCCGTTGGACAGCTCATCCGTGAAGCGTGACGCCGCCTCGCGCAGGTCGTCGTGCTTCACCTGGTCGCTCGTAGGGACCTGCACTCGCAGTAGGAGCAGAGTTCCGGGGTTTCAGGCTTTATTATGCTCGGGCAGATGAAATATTTCGGGTCTCAGGGGTTCATGGTTGAGGGTGTTGAGGCCGCCTCGTGCAGGTCGTCGTGCTTCACCCGGTCGCTCGTGGGGACCTGCCAAGGCCAAGAAGAGGGTTCAAGGTTTCAGGGCTCAGGGTTAAGGGGTTTAGGGTTTAGGGGTTTAGGGTTTCAGGTTTCAACGCCACCGGCGCCACCCTGAGGAACCCACCTACTACCCTTACGCTGCCAGCATTCCGTCGATGACCGCCGCACACACGCACACACACACACACACACACACACACACAAACTCACGCACACACACACGCAAACACACACACACACACACACCTTCTGCTCGTACGCCGCCAGCATGTCGTACATGTCGTCGACGACCGCCGCCGCCCCGACCACCTCGCGCTTCTCCTCCACCTGGGGTGCGGGGGGCAGGGGCCATTTGGGGTGGTTTGGTTCAGGCTGTAGACTGGGTGTAGGATGTAGAATGGCTAGGAGGCTCCTAGGCTGTAGACTTGGGTTTTGAGCCTTGAATCCGAGTGCAAACCCTATCTCAGACAGGACACGTCACTCATCCGGCGCGAGCGCATGACAACGTCGCTCGTGTAGTTGCCAAGCGAGCCGGGTTCGGGGTTCTAGGCTCAAGGTTTTAGGCTTGGGTTTCAACCCCCCCCCCCCCCAAAAAAAACCTGACCCTGGCTGAGACCGGACGCCCCATTTGAAGCTCTTTTGAAGCACAGACACGGAGTCACTGTGCCACCCACCCCCCAGCTTTTCGCTGGGGATTCGGCGCAAGTGCATGACCCACAAGGCACGACCCATCTGCATGACCCACAAGGCACGACCCACCTACATGGCCCACCTGGCGCGAGTGCATGACCCACAAGGCATGACCCAGCTGCATGACGCACCTGACACGAGTGCATGACTCACAAGGCACGAACCATCTGTATGACCCACAAGGCAAGTCCCATCAGCATGGCCCACCTGGCGCGAGTGCATGATGACGTAGTTCATGTAGTCGTCGAGCGAGTCGGGGCGCGACGTCAGCAGCGACAGCCGCTGCTGCAGGTCGTCGAGCACCTGTGTGTGTGTGTGTGTGTGTGTGTGTTGTGGAGTCGCACAAGCAGGCAGCACAGGCAGCCAGCAGGCAGGCAGGCAGCAATGACAGGCAGCACAGGCAGGCAGCAGCAAGCCGGAAGGCAGTAGGCAGGCAACAAGCACAGGCAGGCAGGCAGGCAGCACTGACAGGTAGCACAGGCAGACAGGCAGGCAGTACTGACAGGCAGCACAGGCATGCAGCAAGCGGAACAGGCATGACTCCAATGCACCTGCAGGCACGTCTCCCCGCTCTTGGTCAACAGCAGCAGCTTGATCTCGTCGAGCGCCATGCGCCTAGGTTCATGACACATACTAATAGAACCATACTAATATAACCGTAAATCAGGAGCCCTACGCACGCGCCTACCTGCAGGCACGTCTCCCTGCTCTTGGTTAGCAGCAGCAGCTTGATCTTATCGAGCGCCATCGAGGTGACCGGCATGAGGTCGTTGCGGAGAGACTGGGTGGGTTTGGGGGGAGGGGGCACAAAGGTCAGCTTGAATGGCCGGCTGGGGCATTTGGAGAATGCAGCATCGCACAGCATCGCACAGCATCGCACAGCATCGCACAGCATAGGTTGTTCGCATAGCACAGCCCAACACGTACACACACATGCATGCACACGGGGACACGCGCACACCTTGGAGTCGATGTAAAGGTACCCGACCACGTTTGAGATCTTCATGCGCTCGAGCTCGTTGCGCCACTCGCGCTGCCGGTGCATGTCGCGGCGGATCTCGCGCAGCGTCTTGGCCTCGTTCGAGTAAACCTCATACGACCACGTGCGTCCGAAGTCGTAAACCTGTGTGCGTGTGTGTGTGTGTGTGTGTGTGTGTGTGTGTGTGTGTGTGGACGTGTGTGTGTGTGGACGTGTGTGTGTGTGTGTGTGCGTATGTGTGTGTGAGCATGTCGCGGCAGATCTTGCGAAGCGTCTCGGCCTCGTTGTACGACCAAAGGCATACACCTGCCAGGCCCTGAGGGGTTGACATCGTGATGTACTCTGCACTCTTCATGCTCATCTGAGCGCCCGATGAATGCATATGAGGCTTGCAATGCACACACACACACACACACCTCCCCACCCCCGCCCGACCCGAGCGCACCAATACACACAAACACACACACACGAGGGACAGAGAGACAGAGAGCCCCACCTTTCGGTAGTCCTCGAAGATCGTGACGTACTCAGCGCTCGCGTCAAAGTCCTCGGCGATTGTGTCGGTGACCGACTGCCGCAGCGTCTGGAACAACGGGCTCGCGCGGATGATGGCGGGCGGGTTGAGTCCGGAAGGCTGCGATTGGGAGGAAAGGGGAAGGGTATGTATATGGTGTGGCTGGTGATCGGGGCACGCAGCAGAACAGGATTGGGCAGGGTTGAGCAGCGCAGAGCAGCGCAGCACGGCGCAGCACGGCGCAACACGGCGCAGCACGGCGCAGCACGGCGTGGCAGAGCGCGGCGCGGCACGGCGCAGCATGACGTAGCGCAGCCCGGCGCAGTGCAGCACGGCGCAACACAGCGCAGCATGGCGTAGCATGGCGCAGCGCAGCACACCACACAGGCCAGCGCAGCCCACTGCAAGGTCACTCACCTTGCCCTCAAAGTTCTGCCCTGGAGACCACTAAAAGTTATGCGCAGGGTCACTCAAAGTCACCCAAAGTGCTGCTCTCGAGGTCACTCACCTTGCCCTCAATGTTCCGCGCAAAATCTCACCAAAACTACTGCACAGGGCCACTCACCTTGCCCTCAAAGTACTGCCCTGGAGGCAGTATTGGAGACAGTACTGCCCTACAAGTTATGCGCAAGGTCAACCAAAGTGTTGCTCTCGAGGACACTCAAATGGCTGCGCAAGATCACACTTCAACTACTGCGCAGGGCCACTCACCTTGCCCTCAAAGTACTGCGCAAACGTGCGCATGAACACGAGGCGCGGCGACTGCTGCGCGATGGAGATGATCGACTCGACGGTGCCGTTGAGCTCCTCCTGCAGTGGGACACAGTTTGACAGTGGGTGATAGTTGGCAGTTGGCAACAGGCATGCAAGCAGCCGCAAAACTGCTGCGCGATGGAGATGATCGAATCAACGGTACCGTTGAGCTCCTCCTGCAGTGTGACAGTGTGACAGTGGGTGACAGTTGGCAGTTGGCAACAGGCACGCAAGCAGCCGCAAAACTGCTGCGCGATGGAGATGATCGAATGAACGGTGCCGTTGAGCTCCTCCTGCAGTGTGACAGTGTGACAGTGGGTGACAGTTGGCAGTTGGCAACAGGCACGCAAGCAGCCGCAAAACTGCTGCGCGATGGAGATGATCGAATCAACGGTACCGTTGAGCTCCTCCTGCAGTGTGACACAGTGTGACAGTGGGTGACAGTTGGCAGTTGGCAACAGGCACGCAAGCAGCCGCAAAACTGCTGCGCGATAGAGATGATCGAATCAACGGTACCGTTGAGCTCCTCCTGCAGTGTGACACAGTGTGACAGTGGGTGACAGTTGGCAGTTGGCAACAGGCACACAAGCAGCCGCAAAACTGCTGCGCGATAGAGATGGTCGAATCAACGGTACCGTTGAGCTCCTCCTGCAGTGTGACACAGTGTGACAGTGGGTGACAGTTGGCAGTTGGCAACAGGCACGAAAGCAGCCGCAAAACTGCTGCGCGATGAAGCTGATCGAAGCGACGGTGCTGTTGAGCTCCTCCTGCAGTAGGTCACAGTGAGTGACAGTTAGCAGTTAGCAACAGGCACGCAAGTAGCCGCAAAACTGCTGCGCGATGGAGATGATGGAATCAACGGTGCCGTTGAGCTCCTCCTGCGTGCATATAAAGTGAACGAGTTGCGTTGCAGCGGTTGGCAACAGCGAGCGACGGTGAGCGACGGTTCAGCGGTGTAACTCGCCCCCCATGTCGACCATGCCTGCACACACACACACACACACACACACACTCGCACACACACCTGCACTGACTCTGCGTCTGGCATGAATGAGATCCCGTCGGGCAGGAACGAGATGGTGGTCAGGAACATGCCCTTGGACGCCTTGTCAGCGCTGAGTTTGGGCGCGGTCAGCAGTGAGAGCAGCTCGTGCGTGCTCGTGATGGCCCTGCGGTTGTCGGTGTCGGTTGTTGGTCGTTCTTCTGTCGGTTGTTGGTCGGTTGTTGGTTGTGTTAGTTGTTGGCTGTTATTGGTCAGCAGCGAGAGCAGCTCGTGCGTGCTCGTGATGGCCCTGCGGTTGTTGCCGGTGTCAGTTGCTGGTTCCAGTTATTGGTCAGTTGTTGGTCAGTTGTCGGTTGTTGGTCAGTTGTTTTGTCGGTTGCTGGTCAGTAGTGGAGTTTTGAGGCTCAACAGAGGGCAGTTTGTGCGTGCTCGTGATGGCCCTGCGGTTTTTTATGTAAGTTCTTGGTCGGTCGTTGGCTGTAACTAGTCAGCAGCGAGACCAGCTCGTGTGTGCTCGTGACTGCCCTGCGGTTTCGATGTTGGTTCTTGGTCGGTTGTTGTTCAGTTGCTGGCTGTACTGGTCAGCAGCGAGACCAGCTCGTGTGTGCTCGTGACTGCCCTGCGGTTTTCGATGTTGGTTCTTGGTCGGTTGTTGTTCAGTTGCTGGCTGTACTGGTCAGCAGCGAGACCAGCTCGTGTGTGCTCGTGACTGCCCTGCGGTTTTCGATGTTGGTTCTTGGTCGGTTGTTGTTCAGTTGCTGGCTGTACTGGTCAGCAGCGAGACCAGCTCGTGTGTGCTCGTGACTGCCCTGCGGTTTTCGATGTTGGTTCTTGGTCGGTTGTTGGTCAGTCGCTGGCTGTACCGGTCACCCAGCAGCTCGTGCGTGTAACGTTGATGGGGAAGTGAGGGTTTGTTGGTGCGAGGGGAGTGTGTTCCTGCGCCAGACCGACCAAAGACGGACCGAAAGACGCACCTGTCGATCACGCCCTCGACAAACATGGTAGTCTCCTCGACACACACACACACACACACACACACACACACACACACACACAACACACACACACACAACACACACACACACACACAACACGTCCATACACGCATGCACACAACACACATACAAGACACACACGCACACACAACACGTCCATACACGCATGCACACAACACACATACAAGACACACACGCACACACACACACGCACGCACCTGTCGATCACGCCCTCGACAAACATGTAGTCCGCGACGCGCACAAACGCGCCGAGCATCGTCAGCTCCTTCATCACGCGCGCGTAGTTGGCCGCGCGCTCGATCTTCTCCTGCTTGACCGCAATCATGGGGCGGACGCTCGCAGACGACTTGCCCTGGATGAGCTCCACGCCGGTGGTGTCCTGGTGATCCGGCAGCGGAGTTGCGGGTTGGGGTCAGCCAGTGTTGCGGTGGGACGAGCAAGCAGGCAACAGGCAGCGGGGTGGGCAGGGCAGGCAGGGCAGGCAGGGCAGGCAGGCAGCAGGCAGGCAGCTGGCAGGCAGCTGGTAGGCAGCCGGCAGGCAGCTGGCAGGCAGCCGGCAGGCAGCTGGCAGGCAGCTGACAGGCAGGGCAGGCAGGGCAGGCAGGGCAGGCAGGGCAGGCAGGGCAGGCAGGGCAGGCAGGGCAGGCAGGGCAGGCAGCGGCAGGCAGCAGGCAGGCAGCGGGCAGGCAGCGGGCAGGCAGCGGGCAGGCAGCTGGCAGGCAGCTGGCTGGCATGCCAGGCAGCTGGCAGGCAGCTGGTAGGCAGCTGGCAGGCATGCCAGGCAGCTGGCAGGCAGCTGGCAGGCATGCCAGGCAGGGCAGGCAGGCAACGGGCACGCAGCACAAGCAGAATAAACAGGAAAATAGGGAATCAGGCAACCAGGCAAAGTAGGCAAGCAGGCATACCAATTGGAAGCACAACAAAGGACCACACACAGACACACACACACACCTCAAGCTCCGCCTGGTCTCGCACGCTCTCCTGGTACAGCTTGGCCTGCTTGTTCACCTCGAGGCACACCTGCTCCAGTACCTTCTGCACCTCGTCGACGATGCCCTCGAGCGCAGGGCGCGCCTTCTGCTCGCGCGTGACCATCTGAAGGTCGGCGTACTCCTGCGAGGGTGTAGGGTTGAGCATTTGCGGTTTAGCAGGTCCGTTGATGGAAATGGCAGTGCGCGGTTCCAAGTGGCAGACAATGGAAACGGCAGTTGGTGACTGTTTGAGTGCTGTCGGGAGCTCGCGCGTGACCATCTGAAAGTTGGGGTACTCATGCGCGCGATGACGAGTGGTGACTAGTGATCGCATATTGCTGTGTCTGTTTGGCACCTCAAGCGAGCAGTTCGTTGGTGGGTGGGTGCATGGGTGTCTCGCGCGACGAGCTGCTTGCACAACCATCTGCACGGCATGCTCCTGCAGGCGATGACGAATGGTGGTGGATGATGCAGTCTAGTCGCCTAAGCTGGCGCACTAGACTTGGCCTGATACTGAGGTCAGCAGATGGGGTCGGCAGGGTCCATGTCCACTCTGGCTCAAGCCTTCACGGGGATCAACAAACTGTTTCAGCGCCTCCACGGGGATTCGAACCACCAGGTGTATCTTTGCGTGGAAGGTTGTGCAGCGATGCGCGCTACCCCCTCGGTTCGATTTCAAAGGATAGCTATTGTGTATAAGCCTGGCTTTGTTACCATTGTCACTAAAGAGGCCATAGTATATGTACATCGACGTAACTCACTGCCTCTGCTGTTCCGTCCCTCAGCGCACGTGGAGGTTGTACAGATAGGTGGCTGGGGTTGGCGCCGCATGCATGAAGCTGGTCGACAAGATCTCGTGACCAGATCTCGTAATCAAAACAGGGTACAAACACCTTGTGTGTCTACAAACACTTTGCGTGCCTACAGGTTTGACGATGCGGTTTGACTCGGCCCTCCCCCCTCAGGTCCACGCCCAGCGCCGCAGGGCAGTCACCCTAAGCCCTCATCCGCTACACCCTAAACCCTAAACCCTAAACAGCGCCGTCACCCCAAACCCTCGTCAAAGTGCTTCCGTGAGCCAACCCGCAACGCGCAAATCTGCATCAGCGGGTTGAGATTGGCAGCCTCGGGCTGGCGCCGGGGGTTGAAATTGCGCGAACTTCGACCCGAACAGTTCGGAAATTGACATGTCCACACCCTTTTCGCAAAAAAAATGCCTCTGGCAGGTTGAGAATGGGGAGTGAGTTGTGAGGCCCGGGGTGAGCCGTGAGGCGCGGGTTGAGCCATCATTTTCCCAAGATCCTTCGTTGCACCACGGCCTCATCCCCTACCCTCTAAACACTCAACCCTCAACAGCGCCGTCACCCTAACCCCTCGTCCGCTACCCCCTAAACCCCGCACCTGGAGGTTGTACAGGTGGCTGGGGTTTGCGTACATGAAGTTGACCGAGCGGATCTTGTCGGTCGCAGACGCGATCGCCTGCACGCGTGCGGGGTGTTGGGGTTGTCCATCAGACTTGGTCATCAAAGCCATCAGAGCAGGCCATCAGAGCAGGCAACCAGAGCCATCAGAGCCATCAGAGCACCGGAGCACGTCATCAGACTAGTCCATCAGAGCCATCAGAGCCATCAGAGCATGGTGCGATCAGAGCCATCAGATCAGGCCATCAGGGCCATCAGATCAGGCCATCAGATCAGGCCATCAGAGCAACCAGAGCAGGCCATCAGAGCCATCAGAGCCATCAGAGCAGACCATCAGGGCCATCAGAGCAGCAGCGGCAGCAGCTTCGCGGGATGGGCGCTCCGGCGGCCCCGTTCAAACCAAACCATCAAGTGCTGCACCCTTACTCATCAACCAAGTGACCAGCCAACTGACCAACCAATCAACCAACCGACCAACCAATCAACCAACCGACCAACCAACCAACAAACCAACAAACAAACAAGCTAACTAACTAACTAACCAACTAACCAACCAACTGACCAACCAACCAATTGACCCACCAACCAACCAAATGACCAACCAACCAGCACAGCAACCAGCCCACCTGCCAACAAAACCACCCAACCAACCAACTGACCAACCAACCAAAAAAACCATCACCAACCAACCAACCAACCAACCAACTAACCAACTGACCAACCTGCATGTGGCGCAGGAACGTCGGCTTCGCGTGGAACAGGTTGTCCTCGATGACCTGTGTGTGTGCATGTGTGTGTGTGTGTGTGTGTGCGTGTGTGCATGTGTGTGTGCATGTATGCATGTGTGTGTGTGTGTGTGTGTGTGTGTGTGTGCGCATGTGTGGTCGAGTTCACAGTCCGCTGGACGCCTTGTGCGTGTGTGTGTGCGCATGCGCATGCACGTGTGCACGTGCGCATGCATCCATGTGTGCGCACGCTTGCATGCAAGTGTGCACATGCTCGCATGTATGCGTGTACGGGTGTGCATGGGTGCACACCTTGCGCACGCGGTTGAAGATTGAGAGGAGAAGAAGCCAACAACCAACCGCCGAGACAACCACCCATCAACCGCCAAGCACCAACCTAACACGCACCAACCACAATGCAC
>VFSX01000001.1:552500-555000 GCA_016618255.1 Chlamydomonas sp. UWO 241
CACTCACCAATCACTACTGCTACAGCATTAGCTTAGTTTGACGCTCCCAAAGCGATTGCAACCGCTAATGCAGCGCTGCGTGTCCTTGCTGTTCCTTGGTGTTGCTGGTTCTAACCTGATGAGAGCAGCAACACCTCTTCGCTGTCTTCTAATTTATCCCCACTCTGTTTTTCAGTGGGCTGGTTGATTGTGTTGCAGCGGGCGCAGGGTTGGGACTAAATCGAGGTGTGGGGCAGTGTGCAAAGCTCATCGATTTCGCGACATCGTACGCCCATCCCCGCTCGTAGAGTGGAGAGAACGAAGGAGTCACTGTAAAACTGTGACCGGCACACGCACACGCAAGGCGACTCTCCCCCCTGGCGCGGCCTCCATCGGCGTGTCCACGCAAGCAAGCAGCCGCGATGTGGCTCCTTCCAGAGGTGGGTGCACCCAGCACGATGACATGCACATGCCTGGTGCGTGGGGTTGGGAGGCTGGCTGTGTGGCGTGGGTGTCGCGTGATCATCTCCATTTTATGCATGCAGGTCTCCGGTGTTGCGCCTGCCCAGCGTGGAGGGCTGGCCTGCGTCGCGCTTGGGTCCAAGGTGGTGGTGTTTGGAGGCTCCGACAGGGCGCCCATGCCGTTCGACGACTTGTGGGTACTGGAGACTGGTGAGTTGGGCACCTGTCGCGCCATGCACTCACAGACTGCTGCTCACCCATGCTGACACTGCATGCCCTGCCCAACCTTTACACAGCTGACAAGGAGCACATGGAGTGGGTGAAGATAACCCCGTCGTTTGAGGCTGGGTGAGTCAGCCTACCTGTCGTCTGCGTGTGCACGTCCCCCATCATGGCGGGTACACCCACATGCCGCACCCTTGCACGCACCGACGCAGGTGCCTGGTGTTTCCACGGTCAGGCGCGACGCTGTCCGCCGTGGGCAGCAAGCTGTACCTGTACGGAGGCCAGGTGGGCGGGCAGTGCTGCTGCGCACGCTCGCGCTCGGGGCGCAGTCCGCGTTAACAGTCGTACACGACCCAAAGCACCGTTGCGCCCCGTGTCCTAGGTTCATCCTGCCGCACACACGCACACGCACATACACGGTGTTTGCCAGAGCCTGTCACTGGCCACACGTTCTTGGTGGGCCTCGTGGGCCTGCTTCTTCGTGTGTCCCTCTGGAGCTTTGGAACTGATTGTGGCCGGCGGCAGCTCAAATTGACGTACGTGCACACGTGCATGGCTTGCCCGGTGGTCGCAGGAGCCCGTGACCGAGCACCGCTTCTCCGACATGAAGTGCCTCGACCCAGACTGCTGGACGTGGTCCGACGTGGAGGTGCAGGGCGGGTCCACGCCGCCCGCGCGCCACTCCCACGTCTGCTGCGTTATCGCCGGGCAGTGCCTGGTACGCGCGAACTCGGTGCCCTGCTTGGCGCGCGTGCACATGGCATCTGGCATCTATGCAATGGGCGCACACACGTACAAGCACTCTCTGACACACACACACACATAATGCGCCATTAAAGGCGTCCGACGGACTGTAAAATCGACCACACACACACACACACACACACAGCTGGTGTACGGCGGCAGCGGCATCAACGGCACGCTGTCAGACACGTGGGTCTTCAACGTCGAGGCGCGCGGCTGGCAGCACATCAGCCCGTCGGGGTGTGCGCCCGCGGCGCGCGAGATGCACTCGAGCTGCATGCTCGACGCAGGTGTGTGTGCGTGTGTGTGAAGGGGGTGCGTGCGAGATGCACTAGAGCTGCATGCCTGATGCTCGATCTGTGTGTGTGTGTGTGTTGGGGGGGGGGGCACACACACACACACCTCCCCCGCCCCTCAAAACACAGGCACCATGCTTGTGTACGGCGGGTGCGCGTCTGATCGGTGCAATCCTGTGCGACGCTGCCACAATCCCACTCCTGCCAACACACACACACACACACACACACACACACTCACATCCAGTTTTCCTGCCCATCCAAAAAGCAGGCACGGTGCTTGTGTACAGCGGGCGCGCGTCCGACGGGCGCATCCCGTGCGACGCTGCCAAGCACACACACACACGCACAAACACACACGCGCACGCACACGCACGCTCGCACCATGCCCATCCAAAACGCACACGACACGATGCTTGTGTGCGGTGGGCGGGCGTCCGACGGGCGCATCCCGTGCAACGCTGCCAAGCACACACACACACACACACACGCACAAACACACGCGCACGCACACGCACGCTCGCACAATGCCCATCCAAAACACAGACACGATGCTTGTGTACGGTGGGCGGGCGTCCGACAGGCGCATCCCGTGCGACGCTGCCAAGCACATACACACACACACACAAACACACGCACGCACACACGCTCGCACCATGCCCATCCAAGACGCACACACAATGCTTGTGTACGGTGGGCGGGCGTCCGACGGGCGCATTCTGTGCGACGCTGCCAAGCACACGCACAAGCACACGCAAACACACACGCACACACGCACACGCAAACACACACAC
>VFSX01000001.1:560000-567500 GCA_016618255.1 Chlamydomonas sp. UWO 241
GGTCCTCAACCTCAACAAGGACCTAAAGGACGTCGCGATCTGGGTACCCTTCCGCTGATGGCGGCTCGGGAGGGTCCACCAGTTGAGGATGGTGGCTGAGAGGGCGTCCCAGCACGCACGCGCCCCCCTGGCTTGCCGCCCAGCTGGGGGGTTGTGGGGTGCTCTGCGGCACTGACCGCCACCCTGTCTGGTGGCCTCCCCCCCCCCCTTCCAGCCCCTGGCAGCATGAACCTCAATGAGGACCGAAGCGACCGAAGCGAGTCTGGGTGCCCTCTTCAGGAGCCGGTTGAGGCACCGACCAGGTCCCTGCCTGGGATGCTGCCTCCAGCTGAGTCTGGCCTGGCCTGCGACATGTCATGAACGAATGAACGGTCGCTGGGGCGCCGCCCCCTGGTGGGATGCTGCCCAGCTGAGGAGCGGCATGCTGGGGGGGTAACGATCCACGCCATCCTGATAGTGGGATGCGGGAGCCCCGCCGGAAGTCGCACCCCCACCCCTGCTCCGCTAAGGGACGCTGTCTGGACCCCCTTGCGCACCGGGGGACAGGGTGGACTCCTTGATCTGGTTTTGGGACGGGGATTTTCCAATAACAGGTGGAGCGAGGCCCTGGTGGTCTCTCGGGTGGGGAGTCTGTGTGGAATACAGGCAGTACCGATCGGCAATATCAATGTTACACAAGTGTTACACGGGTTAGGTGCGTCACGCACGACTGAAAAATACATCATCATCATCATCACATGCTCAAAACACAGTGCGGCCCCGGGTCACTGCGCTCTCCTCCGAGTTGTAGCACACAAGGACGAGCCACAGCCGAGTTGCTGCCTCGCGCGGTTGTGAGGCATGCACACGCCCAGCTCTCACCACCGTGCATCCGCCCATCCACCCATCCATCGTCTCGCTGGATCAAGCGCGATTGCAGGGGGCTGCCGTCCACTTGTTCCTGCTTACTGGGGCTGGCATGTCTGCTGTCATCACACAGTGGTGGGAGACGTCGCTACTACGTGCGCCATCAGGAGCGGGGAATGGGAAGTTGCAGGGACTCTTGAGGGGCGAACGCGTCAACAGGGCCGGGCTCTTGAAGCGCCCCCGTGCCGCGCCTCCTCGCGGTCACTGAGCACGTCGAAGACCGCAACCAACGCCTGGCGCCAGCGCACGACGGCGCCGGCCACGGCATCAGACGCCACGGTGAAGAGCACACACAGCAGGCCCCCGCGCGGCTCCACACCGAGGCCCCCGACGGCAGGCTTGGCGTTGTGGAACGACGCGGACGCGGCGCCGCCACCAGCCGGCTCCTCCCGATGAGAGTTGTAGTACAAGCAGCGCACGGCATCCACAGCCTGGCAGACAGGCACGCTGATGCACATCATGCCGTCCTCGGCGACTGCAGCCATCGCCGCCGCCGCCGCCGCTGCCGCCGCCGCCCTCGCCCCCTCCGCATCGTTGTCATACTCGCCACTGATCATGCCATCGTCTGCTTCGAGCCTGGTGGCCGCTTGCACCCATAAACACAGCACGTGGGTACTGGTAGGCTGGCGCGCTGCGTGGCCTTTCGGGCTCTACTAGTAGAGCTCCCCTGGACGTGTAGTCTAGGCCTTAACTCACGCCCCGGGGTCCTCCGGGCGCGTACATGTAAAAACTGTTAACACAGCACGTGGCTGGGGAGGAGACATACGCCACCCACAGGCGCCGGTGGGCCCTCACGTCGGGGCGGGGCCGCGAGCAGATGCGGAGCATGCGGCGCCCGCTTATCAGAGTCTCGTCCGGGAAGACCCACGCGCTGGACGCGACACCAGCGCTCGCCCACCGCGTGAGCAGGAGCCGAGTCAGCAGCGGGCGAGGTGGGGGTGGGAGGTGTCAGCGCGCGCCAACGCGCCCGTCAACGTCAACGCGCCCAGGGGCACACACACACACACACGTCAGCTCCCCCCTACAAGCCCCCCCCTCCCCTCCCCCCTACAGCTCCTACCAGCCATCCCAAGCTCCAACACACATGCGCCATGTGTAACTCACGCACAACAAGCCAGTCCAGTTGTGTTGCACCCTGTTTTTACAGTTTTTACATGTACGCGCCCGGAGGACTCCGGGGCGTGAGTTAAGGCCTAGACTACATGTCTAGGGGAGCTCTACTAGTAGAGCCCGCGAGGCCACGCAGTTGTGTTGCACACCGTAGTAAGCACGACTTGTGGGGCTCGCTGTTATGCATTCTCATCTCAGCGCATTCTCAGCGGCGACGCGCCCAGCATGTTTTGTTGTGTGTGGCAGCAAAACAAGTAAGTGTGCTGGAGTGTCGGCGGGTGTCTAGTAGAAGAGTAGCCTGCTAAGCTGGAAACCCCGTGTTACTGTTACTGTTACTGTCAGCAAAACATGCTACGAGGTTTCAAGGCACACCTGAGTGTAGCCCACGACAAGGGGAAGGGAAGGACTCACGGAAGGACTGTAGTTGGGTGAGTATTTGCCCGTTTGTGGAATTCGAATTCGGGGGACAGAGACGTCCCAGTCCTTGCAAAGTACACAGCGCACCAGGTGAACAGGCCTTGAAAATAAGACGAGAGACCCAGCTCTCGGCGGGTGGGCGTCTCAAGTACGTTCCGGCGCGCAGTCACGAGGCCAGGTCCCTCCTCTACAGCCTGGTCTCCACCCGCATCAGCATTAGGGGAATGAAACGACCACCCCAGTCGACGCGCCGGCAGAATGACGCACAGCGAGCTCTCCCCACCACTCATACACAGACTCTGCCCGTGGCACCCTCCTTGTAGCGATCCGATGCGGCTCGCGGTATGGCCTGGCCGTTGTGAAACAATTTGTTGCTAGAATTGGTTGCTACTGCTAATGCTGGGCAGCTGCGTCAAAAGTTCTCGAGGTATGAAGTGACTCGGGACCGTTGCTGTGTGGTGTGGTCAATAGGGATGCACAAGCCAAGGCCTACGGAGCAGGAAGCGCTGCGGCCAGCGCACGCCACATGAGGGCGCTCGCACGCTTGCGATCCTCGCACGCACGCGACCCTTCGCACGCTCGCTACGAGGGCGGTGGGAGCCCCCGCCGCGCCGTCCCCGGCGTCGCCGCTGGTCCCGCGCCCTCGCCCCCACCCCCGCTTTGTCCCTGTGCTGCCCCGGCACCCGTCCCGTCCGCGCCGCCGCCCCCGGCCGCCGCGGCCGCGCCGTCCCCGCCCTCGCTACCACCCCGCCCACTAGTACCGTCCTCGGCGTACACGCGCGACGGGCACTTGACGTACGACAGGATCATGCCGCCGTCGAGCCGCGACGCGACGCCAGACACGCTCTCCTCGAGCGCCTCGGCCGCCCCGCACGCGCCGCGCGCGAGCGCGCGCGCCGCGCCGCTCACGCCCGGCCCCGCGGCGTCCCCGAGCCGGCCCGACAGCTCGCCCCACGACACGCGCGTGTTTGGCGTGCGGTGGATCGCCATGAGGGCCATGAGCACGGGGAGGTACATGAGCGACGCGCGGAACATGACGCGCGCGGTCGCGGGGCCGGGCGCCGCGTGGAAGCGCACGGTCGGCACGGCCATCGCGGCGGCGAGCGCGGCCGCCTGCGGGTGGGGAGATGAGCAGGTGCAGCGTCAGCGTCAAGTGTGGCGTGCCGGTTTTGCGGGGAGGAGCGTGGCGAGGATGCTGCGCACGAAACGCACTGCACGCACACAAGCAAACACACACACACACACACACACCGCACACACACGCACCTCGAACGCAAACGGCCACGTCGCAACGTTTGCCGCGACGGCGAGCAGCCCCAGCGGCGCGAGCGCGGCCGTATGGCGCAGCGCGACGCCCGCCGTGCGCATGCCCGAGGGGTCGAAGCGCGAGAGCATGGCGAAGCCGCCGCGGACGTAGTCGTCCTTGCACATCCAGGCGAGCGCCATGAAGTGCGGCATCTGTGCGTGCGCGTGCGTGCGTGTGTGTGTGTGTGTGTGAGCGTGTTTGGGTGTGATGTTCGGGTGTGGTGGTTGATGGAGCTGTCCCTTCCACTGGCAAGGGACAGCTCCATTACGTTCATGCATTACGTTGGTAGTGAACCGTGGTAACCAAGATGTTACCTCGCGCGTAGCCTGTTGGCGCGTAGCCTGTAAAGAGAGAGAGAGTGAGAAGAGAGTGAGAGAGTGAGAGTGAGAGAGAGCAAGGGAAGTGAGAGTAAGAATGAGCTGAGGAAGTGAGCGAGTGAGAGTCGGGCAACCCGGCCAGCGGCAGAGCTCTGGAAGGTACCAGCGGTTCTGCTAAGGATCTTGGGAACGTGAAGGCTCGACCCGGGCCTCACGCTCACTTCCTCAATCTCACCCTGCCGGAGGCGATTGTTTCTGGGCAAAACGTGTGAGAATGCCATCTTCACACCTTGGGGGTCGAAATTCGCCGCAGTCCCACCCCCGCAGCGCCGGCCCACATCGGCGCAATCGCAAGCGCACTTTTGTGGGGTGCGGGGTGGCCAACGGCAACACTGGTGATGATGATGGATCTTACAGCCTGTACGACCAGTAATGATGCATGAGACCCTTTGTAGGGTTGCCCAAGGTCAAAAAAAGTAGCACGGTTTCTTTGCTGCTCCCCCTAAAATGTTGTAGGTCGAAATTAGTCAGGAACAGCGCCCCCGGTTTGGGGTCCTGGGATGGCGTGTGCGCGGAGAAATTGGGTTCGGCGGTGTGCCTTGCGGAGAGCAGTTGCCCAAAATGCGGATAAGGGGCATCAAAAATGTGGAAAGTGGTCTTGCGGCGTGCACTCCTCCACTTTGCGCCTGTCCTCTTGAAAACTTCGTTTAAAGGTCTACGCACGCGCGTCCATGCCCTCAGTTGGGGCGCGGACAGGGATTACCTGCCTATAGGGGCGTATTTGACACTTGGCGAGTTACGGCCAGATCGACCAGCCGCGCCGCCCCACGCGCCCCACTGGCCATGCGGCGTGGATATAGAGCTTATATCAGGCATGTGTGCCGCGTGTGGACGCCGGAACTGACCACCTGGCGTGGGCATGGGCTGTTGCAAGCACCTGACACCTGGTGCACGGGGAAGGCAAAATGGGATAGTGCCCATTCGTGCCCGCAACACCGGCTTTGGCCATGGATGGCTCATGCATGCATACACCAGCATGCCCGGCGGCGTTAAGCGTCTTTTAGCGTCCGGCCATGTTTCCCCATGCGCCATGCACCCATGCACCATGCGCCATGCACCCGCGCATGTGCTTGCTGCCTGTGCCCCAGGCCACCCAGACGCTGGCCCATGGTTCCAGTGCATCTACCAAGCAAGCATACGAGTTTTGCATGTCAGGCAAGCTGTGCATAGTCATGCATGGCTCTTGCAGATTTTCACCAAAACACAGGGAGCCAGCCATGCCGTCCCAGCGGCCAAGGCAGGAGCCTCGCACGCCCCAAATATGTTCATTGATATAAACTTGGTCTACATGCTCGGTTTTCCGTGATGCGGGAGCCTGTGGCGCGTTGCCGCAGCTCTGCAATGCCGAAAACGCCTCTTTCACCATTTTCCGGCCTAAGCGTGGCCCCGACGCCCCGCAGCGCCCCCATCGACCGCGCCACCCACTCAGTACTGTTCCTGGGTGTACGTAACACTTGTTTCCCGCGTGTGACGCTCAGTCATCTGCGCATGGCGCGTCGCTGGGCCAAAGTTTGGACAGACGCACTGCCACACTCGCCCCCCGCCCCGCACCCCCCTCGCGGCGTTTCCCGACCCCTCCATCGCGCCCAGGACCCTTTTAACACACCCCGCATCGTTCCATCTGGGTTTGGCGCCACTTGGGGCGGGTGGATTTTGACCTTGGGCAACCCTACTGTGTCGGTGCTAGCGCCCGACACCTTAACTCGGTTTCAGGCTGAAACTGGCTGGTAACCTGCAAATAAGGGTGAGAGTTAACCCCCACGTAGGTACGGGGCCCACACGCACCTGCCACGAGAACAGCGCGGCCGCGAGCACAGCGGCGCCCGGCTCCAGCGTGCCCGACGACGCTGCCCAGCCCATTAGGGGAGGGATCGCGCCGACGAGGGCGCCGACCCACGTGTTGAGGTAGCTGATCTGCGCGGCGGTGGGTGTGCGGTGGGGTGGTGGCGGTGATTGTGTGGCCTCGATTTTTTAAAGCCCGTCGGATGCCTTTGATGGCGCGTAAGTGTGTGTGCGTGTGTGCCAAAAAAAATGCGCGTTAGTGTGCGTACGCGTGGTGGTGTGCGTGGGTGGGTGTCTGTGTGTGTGTGGGTGGTGGTGGTGCGGGTGGTGTGGGTGTGTGCGTGTGTGCGGCGGTGCGGGCGTGGGCGCCACTGCCCGGGAGACGCGGGACGCAGCGCACTTTCAGTTTTTGCCCTCAAGACCCGACGCTTTCCCCACACGAAATTGCTGTGGTGACGCAGGGCGGCCGCGAGCGCCGCTGCTGCAGCGGCTCGCCCTCCAGCTGGCTGCCGACAGGCCCCGTATTTACAACCACAACACACCCCTGGTAAGCTGGCGCGCTGCGCAACCTTGCGGGCTCTCCCGGGAAAGGCCCCCGAGACATGTAGTGTAGGCCTTGTATCACACGCCCCGGGGTCGCCCGGGCGCGTACGTGTGCAACCTGGAAAACCACAACACACCGGCCCAGCACACCCACCTGCTTTAGCGGAGTGTACACGGCCGCGTACAGCACGATGTTGGCGACTCCAAGCGAAGCGGTCAGCGGGTTGGCCTGTAAGAGAGGAGGCGAGGGGCGGCGGCATCATCGTTGCTCGTGGCAGAGAGGCGGTGTGGCAGGGGATGCGCGTGTGTGGTGGCAGCGTCGGCGTGTGGCGGACGTGGCGCATTGTGGGCATCGCGTCGCGTGTGTGGTGGCATGCGTCGCGTGTACGCGTGGCGGGTGGCTGGTTCCCCGCCCCCGCCAGCATCAGTGTGCTTGGCGTGTGATCGCGTGCGTGGAGCTCCATGCATGGACCAAGCACCCACCTTCTCGTACAGGATGGCCACGCCGGCCGTGCCCATGCACAGCGCGAACACGCCTGCATGGAGCAGCGTCATGCGGCCTGCAGGCAGAGGCCTGGCTGCTGTTCTCGTCATGCGAGCGTCGTTGGCCACCTCGTACATCTGGTTGAGCGTATTGGCGCACGCAGCAGCTCCAAACGTGCCAAGCGCAGTCCAGCCCAGGACCGCCCAGTCGATGACCTCGCCACTCCCGGCGACATACCCGCCCGCAGCAGTGAGCACCACCAGCGAGGAGAGCTTGAACTTGCTGAGCTGCTTGTAGTTGTGAATCAGGCCCTGCAGGCCCTTGGAGAGGCTGCTTCTGCTGCCACCTCGCGCTGCTGCATGGGGCGCGACGGTCGCTGATGTAGACGCCGCAGCAGACGCCAGTCCGCGCAGCATCAGCCCGCCCTGCGCCCCGTAAACCGACGCGCAGCCACCCAGGTGGCCTGCGCTAGCCGAGGCGAGGCCCTGCGAGGCGCTGCCTGCACCTAACGACACCTGGTGCCAAAGGCGAGCCACCGTCCCCAGCCGTTGCGCCATTGTCGAGATCAGCGCGCG
>VFSX01000001.1:572500-582500 GCA_016618255.1 Chlamydomonas sp. UWO 241
TTGCGTGGTGTTACGTGGCGGCCGATAATAATGTGAGCAGCCGTGTGTGTGTACGGCACTGCGCGTTAGCCCGAGTGGTTGCTTGGGTGTCAAGCGAGCGCGCGACGTGCTTTCTTGGTCTGCAACGTCAGGAGCACGACTGGTCGACTTCCGCATGTTCGACCGGCTGGTGGCCGCGGTGGAGGGCGCGGTGCGGCAGCGCTGGTGATGCGAGCGTAGCCGAGCGTGCACGTGCACGGCTCGTGTTCGCGTGCACGAGACCTCGTGTCCGTAGCGCTTGCTTGTATGTCCAGGAGGCGTGGTGGTGTTGCGTGGTGTGACGTGGCGGCTGATAATAATGTGAGCAGGTGTGCGTGTGTACGACATTGCGCGTTTTCCAGAGCAGTTGCTTGGGTGTCCAGCGAGCGTGCAACGTGCTTGGCCTGTAACGTCAGGAGCGTAACTGCTGGACTTCCGCGCGGGCGGTGACTGCGGTGAAAGCGACAGGCGTGGTGGGCGATGCTCGGGAGCCGAGCGTGCGTTGACACGTGACTGTGTGTTGTCTGCAGCGCGCAACGAGCTCGGACCAGCCGAGTGCGTGTCAGTCGACTTCTGGACGTTCGACGAGCTGGTGACGGTGGAGAAGGTGGCAGGCGCGGTGCGGCAGTGGCGATTGCGACACCGGGCTGTTTCACCGGCACTTGGACGTTTCATAGGCGAACGCGCATTCGGGTCCCGCCCTACGCCGAAGCTTAGCTGGACCCAACTTCCCGCCACAGATTGTAAGGAGCCGAGCAGGCGAGACTGCGACTGCGATGGGCGGACGATGCAGCAGTGCGTTACTACTTTAAAAACCTCGCCAATACAATCCAAGACTGTGTTACAAGTCTCGCGTGCCTCCCCGTTTCCTGTTTGCATGCACACACCTACTTGAGCAAGCGCGCATTTTCTGCCGCTGCGGTTGGGAACCTGGGGTGTGCGCCTACGCCATGTTGCCAACTGGCACTTACATGCGCGGGGGGATGGTATTCCGGGGGCAGTATTCCAAGCCCCTCTCCACCACTAGCCAGCCATTCCAGTTGGATCCCAGTTGGGTGTTCAGGCACTATATATGCGCCGAGCACAGGTGCCCCCGACTGAACACAACATCCATCACAAGCTGTCAGTTTCTTCTGTCGAGTCACTGACAGGGACTCAACAGAACAAACCTCAAAGTAACACCTTATTGCAGAGGGTTGACTCAGCGAATTGGGCCTAGGCCATGCACGCGCCCTGCTGCTGGCCTTGACGGTCATGACGCCACGAGGACGCCTAGACAGATGGCAAGACTGAAGTGTTGTAGTGGAGTAACTTAAGTGTTGAAGAAGAGGTAACACAACATTTGAGCATTTATTTTTCATCATGACAACGATGACCCTGCCAGCAAAAGCAGGAGCAGCAGCAGCAGCTCCCCCGGAAGCTTGCGTCTCGAAACAACCAAACAAAACAAGTGCGCAACAATTGGCACGTGCGCAGTGCTCACAATACGCGAGACATGACTGGCGTACGGATCGCTTGTCTTGGCCTAGCTTCATCATCCATGGGCAGCCATTGCCATCATATATGCATGGTTATCGTTGCATGGTTCACGGCGTGTTACGTGCCCACAGTGTGGCGGACTAGTGGCCAACACCTCTGGGAGAAAGGAGTCGAGGGCGAAGGCAGAGCGACAGGTATACCCAAACACATGTTGGGTGGACCCTTCGCTCTGCCTTCGTTAACTTGGTCTCCAATACTCAAATTTATTTAGGTTTGAGAATCATGAGAGGTTCACGGGGGGTGTTTGTGAGAAGGAGCTAAACAATTTGTCTGTAAGAGGAGGCAAGAGCCGATTCGTCGATAGCCCATGTGTAAAATAGCCCCCAGAGCATCATGTATGCACGTGGCAGGTGCCTGGTGGCCCACAGCGCTGCCCATTGGCGTGGGCTTCACCGGGCCGAGTCAACTCAGTTGACACAGGCCGTGAGGGCCGGGCGCGCCTGCACGCCGTTGGAGGGCGGGGACGAGCGGAGCTTGGCTGCCTTGCTGCCGTCTGCGTGGGGAGGGGGCGGGGACACGGGATCTGTGTGTTTGTGTGTTTGTGTGTGTGTCCTGTAACAACAGCCAGGGTGTGCGCAACAGGACCTGCGCAACAGGGTTGACGCTCACCGGCCACGAAGGTGGCGTTCACGATGCTCAGCATGGCGTCGAAGTTGAGCCGAGGGTGCACCTGGGCGCGGCGCTGAGCAGCGAGGCGCGACGCGAGGGGGGAGGCGATCCCGGAAGCCTGGTCGCCATCAGGGGCGCCATACGGGCGCTCCTCGTAGCCATGGCAGACGCGCGTCCTGCTTGGCACACAGGGGCAAGGGGGCAAGGGGGCGTGGATGAGGAGTCGACCTCCAGGCACGCGTGGCCTGGGCTAACTAGCTCTCGAGCCGCGTAGGCCTCCCCCTCTCTCTCTCTCTCTCTCTCTTACCTGCCCTGCATAGCCGCGACCCTCAACTCCTTGGCGTGCACTGCCGTAACGGCGGCAGTGCACAAGGGTACAGGAGCCACTCGGCAGCAAGAGCCATTGTTGCGACATGTGTCGGGCAGCACGTTTGAAGTGTCTGTCTCGGGGATGACTGTCATGCGACCGGACTTGGAGATGTCGATGCGCGACATTGTGGGGAGGCGCAGGCCCGACACACAGGGTGGTCGGGCGGTGGTTGGGTGGGTTCGTTTCTTAGAAAAGGGCGGCTTGCGTGCGCCGTGTGCGTGCTTGCGCGTTGGGGGCGAGTTGTTCGGGGGCGGGGAGGAATGGTCTCGAAAGGCAGTGGTAATGGTGATCAGGTATATCATATCCACACCAGGAGAGGAGGGATCCCTCCACTCAACAACAAGAGAACTCAAGCCAAGCACACAGTGCACCAAACTGAATTGAACCCTTGGCCTGTTTAGGAGGAGAGGGGGGGGCTACACTGGGCGCAGTATTCGACCAGCCCCAGTGGCTCACCCGGGACGCCTGCAGCTGGGGTATGCTTCAGGGCTGGTTCCCTGCCTCGTTTTAGCTGTGGCGTTTCTCCCGCCCCCTTGCCGGAGCTGCTCTGCGCCACACCTATCAAGTGTGTGGGGGGGTGGGGGGCTGGGAGGTGGGGGGTCGGGGGGGGGGGGGGGGGGGGGGGCTGGGGACTAGGTGGTTTGCTGAGGCACACACGGCCATGGGTGTTTGGATACGGCGGCCAAGGTTGGAATGAGTTGGAGATGAGGCTCTCGAATCGCAGCACATTGGGCACGAAAGGCAAGTTGGCTGGGGTAAGTGGCAGTATTCGGCGGGTCGCGGCCGCTTGGCGCCGGGGCCACGCGCGCGCGCGTAGGCTGCGGGGGCGCCTGGCCGTGCGTCTTCCTGCCGGAAAGAGAGATAGATAGATAGAGATAGATAGAGAGAGGGAGAGGGATCTCTGTACAGGGTCATCCTGGCAGAGATCTAGAGAAAGAGAGGGCGATATCCTACAGGGCCATTCCGCCATTGTGCGCAGCACGTCGGGCACGAGCGGCAGGGGTGAGCGGCAGTACGCGGCGGGTCGCTGCCGGTTGGCGTAGGCTGCAGGAGGGGGGGCCTGGCCATGCATCATTCTGGCAGGGAGAGAGAGAGAGAGAGAGAGAGAGAGAGAGAGAGAGAGAGAGAGAGAGAGAGAGAGAGAGAGAGGGAGAGGATTACATGGCCATTCTGCCCAGATTATTCTGCCAGAGAGAAAGAAAGAGAGAGAGGAGAGAGGGAGAGAGAGTTGCAGGGTTGCCCTGCCAGAGAGAGAGAAAGGGGTCATTCTGCCATCGCACGCAGCACGTAGGGCACGAGCGGCAGGAGTGAGTGGCAGAACGCGGCTGGTCGCTGCCGCTTGACGCTCGGGCCACGCGCGTAGGCTGCGGGGGGGGGAGGCCTGGTTGTGCATCATTATGGCAGGGAGAGAGAGAGAGAGAGCGAGAGGGCGAGGATTGCAGATTCATTCCGCCCAGATTATTCTGCCAGAGAGAAAGAAAGAGAGCGAGGAGAGAGAGAGAGGGTGACAAGGTCGTCCTGCCAGAGAGAGAGAAAGGGGTCATTCTGCCATCGCGCGCAGCACGCACAGCACATCGGGCACGAGCGGCAGGGGTGCACGGAAGTACGCGGCGGGTTGCTGCCGTTTTGCGCTCGGGCCACACGCGTAGGCTGCAGGGGGGGGCCTGGCTGTGCATCATTCTGGCAGGGAGAGAGACAGAGAGCGAGAGGGCGAGGATTACATGGTCATTCTGCCCAGATGATTCTGCCAGAGAGAAAGAAAGAGAGAGAAGAGAGAGAGCGAGGGTTACAGGGTCGTCCTGCCCGAGAGAGAGAAAGGGGTCATTCCGCCATCGCGCGCAGCACGTCGGGCACGAGCGGCACGTCAGCTGGGGTGAGTGGCAGCACCGCTTGGGCGCCTCCGCTCGGCGCCGGGGCGCCCGGGGGAGCGGCGGCAGTGACGGCAGCGGCCAGCTCCTCTGCGGTGACCCACACGACGGCCTGGCCCTCCACGCCGCTCGGCACGCCCGCCCACGACGTGCACACTGCAGGGAGAAGTGTGTGTGTGTGTGTGTGTGGGTGGGTCTGTTGATAGGGTTGATAAATGTAACAGTCAGGGACACCTCTAGAGGCGTATAAGACCGTGCTCGGCGCGTATGGCCCGAGCACCTGAATGAGATGGCTGGCTGTTGGTGGTAGGGAACTCCAACTCTGTAAAGAGCGTGGGCACGCCCCCAGGTCCCCCACCGCAGCGGCAGCAAACGCTTGTTACGCTTGTTACGCTTGTTAGGGTTACGGGTTTGAGGGTAATGGGTTTGAGGGTTTTGGCTCTCTCTCCCTTTCCCTATCTCTTTCCAACAGCTGAAGATGCCTAGGATCCTCCTAGGTAGCTCCTAGGTAGCTAGCTCCCAGGTAGCCACACTCATCGGCATAGGATCGTCCTAGCCATTAGTACAGTAGGAGCCCCTAGCTGATGATGATGGATGTTACAGTCGGGGACACCTCTAAAGGCGTATAAGACCGCGCTCGGCCCGTATGGCCCGAGCACCTTACTGAGATGGCTGGCTGTTGGTGGTAGGGAACCCCAACTCTGTAAAGAGCGTGGGCGCACCCCTAGGTCCCCTACCGCAGCGGCAGCAAACACTTGTTGAAGTAGGTGAGCGCATGTGGGGAAACGGAAGCGCGAGGCGGGTCCATCGCTAGCTAGCAAGCAGGTCCATCGCTAGCTAGCAAGCAACGCCTGCAGTCACTGCCGCCCTACCACATTCCCAGCGTCTGATCCCGCGCAAGTGAATGCGCCGCCTGAGGCGCCGCCTCAGGCGTTGTGAATGTGGTAGCCCTACCACATTCACAACGCCTGAGGCGGCGCCTCACGCATCCCATTCCATGGCGCGGATCAGGCGGCGCCTCAGGCGCGCCGACCGCCTGAGGCGCCGCCTGAGGCGCACCCCTGATCGCCTCAGGCGTCGCCTCAGGCGTTATCCAAACCGCCTCAGGCGCCACACCGACCGCCTCAGGCGCCCACCACCGCCTGAGGCGCACCCCGGATCGCCTCAGGCGCTATGACCGCATTCCATGGCGCGGATCAGACGTTGGGATTTTGGTAGCGTAGGGCCGCAAACCGCACCCACCGTACAGGGGCATTAGCAGGTGGAAGGCCGGGTAGGGGAACGACACAAAGCCGAGCGGTCGCAGCTCGGCCGGCTCCACGGCGATGCCCAGCTCCTCAGCGAGCTCGCGGCACAGCGCGGCCTCGGGCGTCTCGCCAGGGTCCACCTGGATGGCGGGTTTACGGTTCTAGGTTCAGGGTTTATGGTTCTGGGTTCAGGGTTTAGGGTTGATGGTTTAGGGTTTAGAGTTTAGGGTTTAGGCTCCTGGTTCAGGGTTCTGAGTTCAGGGTTCAGGTTTAGGACTTAGGGTTAGGCTCCACGACGATGCTCAGCTCCTCAGCGAGCTCGCGGCACAGCGCGGCCTCGGGCGTCTCGCCAGGGTCCACCTGGATGGCAGGTTTATGGTTCTAGGTTCAGGGTTTATGGTTCTGGGTTTAGGGTTTAGGGTTTAGGGTTGAGGGTTGAGGGTTGATGGTTGATGGTTTAAGGTTCAGAGTTTAGGGTTTAGGCTCCTGGTTCAGGGTTTAGGGTTTAGAATTTAGGGTTTAGGGCTCAGGGTTTAGGCTCCACGACGATGCCCAGCCCCTCGGCGAGCTCGCGGCACAGCGTGGCCTCGGGCGTCTCGCCAGGGTCCACCTGGAGACGGGTTTAGGGTTCTGGGTTCAGGGTTTGGGATTTAGGGTTCAGGGTTTAGGGTTCAGGGTTTAGCGAGCTCGCGGCACAGCGCGGCCTCAGACGTCTCGCCAGGGTCCACCTGGATGGCGGGTTCAGGGTTCTGGGTTCAGGGTTTGGGGTTTAGGATTTAGGGTTTAGGATTTAGGGTTTAGGCTCCATGGCGATGCCCAGCTCCTCGACCAGCCAGTGGCGCAGCCAGTGATTTTGCGAGCCGTATACCGCTCCGGGCTGGATTTCCCATTCCCCAGAAAACCACACCACGCTTTGTGAGAGAGGGCGTGGAGGGATGCGTTGGAGAGGTATCGCCGAGGGCAGCACACCGGCATGCGTTGCGTGAACGCCCGCTATGTATTGCGCCTGGTATGAGCGGTCAAAGTTGCTGGAGCCGGGAAATGAATAACTACTACAATCCTCCCCAGGGGACACTGGGCACAGCGCGGCCTCGGGCGTCTCGCCAGGATCCACCTGGATGGCGGGTTTATGGTTCTGGATTCAGGGTTTGAAGGGCCGGGGGCAGCCACGTGTGGCGGCACGCCACCAGCGGTGTACGCGTGTGGGCGGCGAGGTCGCAGCACGCAGCACGCAGCGTCGCAGCATCGCAGCCTTGCAGCCTTGCAGCATTGGAGCATTGCTGCAGGCAGCACGCAGCATTACAGCATTGCAGCAGCAGCCGCAGCAGCAGCAGGCAGTGTTGCAGCATTGCAGCAGCAGGCAGCACACGTACCCGCCTACCTTGCCCCCTGGAAACTCCCACAGCCCCGCGTTCGCCTTCCCGGCAGGCCTCTGAGCAAGCAGCACTCGACGCGGCAATGATGACGTGTCCAGCAGCGCAACGCCAACCACGAGCGCCAGCTCGGTGGGCGCAGCGGCCACCGGGCCGCCACTGGCGCCCGCCGCCGCTCCCGCTGGTGTGGACGAGCTGCTCATTCCTCTGCCAGGCGGGCTGGTGCTCGGACGTGCACGTGCGGGTGCTGGTGCCAGAGTCGACGGCTGACCACCGGAGCAGCGCTCGTTGCTGGGGAGTGCACAGGGGCTGTGAGGAGGGGACAGATATGGAGCCTCAGTGCATGGAGCCTCAGTGCATGGAGCATAGAGGAGCGGTGCTTGCATGGCGTGCCTGTGCATGCGTGCGTGTGCAGCGCTCACCTAGCAAGGACGCAGTGACGCTGAAGCCGACTCACAGCGGATGAAACGTTTGCCAGCACGGTAGCGCGCATGGGAGCATGTACAATGCGAGGGAAGAGCACCGCGTCGCACAAATCAACAAGTGTGGGGGAGTGTTCACACCAAACGGCGCGGCCCTCACTGGTCGAGGGTATCCACAAAAAGGAAGACGGGACCAAATTAGGAAAGGATTACCTCGGCAAAGTCGACAGTTGGAGTGCAGTGGTTGGAGTCAGTTACTTTTTGAAACGGGTTTCAAACTTTCTCCTCAGCAGGGTCCCAACTGCCCTCCAGCTCAGGGGAGGGGGCACACACTGGACACACACCACCAGCGTTATCTTACACCGCGGCCACATAACCTGACTGCGAAATCCATCAACAGCTCCGGCACGCCAGTCTCAGGCACCACTACTAGGCTTCAACACCACCCGCGTAAAAGTACCGGTCGCTCGCCTCTCTCTCTTGCTCAGCCTCCCTACTCCTTGCCTGATGTCATGATATCACCCTGATCACCTCGACGACCTGGTCAAGGACATAAACGTGGCAGCCAGGGTGGCACTGCTAGCCGAGACGCAGCCGCAGCCGCGCGTGCTAGCTGCTGCGCTGCTCCCGCTTCCTGCCCGTTGCCAGATCTCTGATGATTTCGCCTGAAAATTTGCGCTTGACGCTTGGTCCGTGCGCTTGCACAGCCGCACAGTGGTACACCCTGGCTGCCGTCCTCCTCGGAGGCATAGCACCCAACATAGGAGGACGTGGACGTTCCCTCCTACTGCTTGGACTTGGTCTGTGCGTCGTACAGCCGCACGAGCCATGCAGATGTGGTCTTGTGCCAGGTGGCACCGGTGAAGCGCGAGCTGCTGCTGCTGCTGCTTGCTGCTGCTTCTGCTCCCCAGTAGACGACATGGATGGCATGCGTGGATGGCATCCTGGGAGCGTCTGTCGGGGAAGGGAGGTGCCGCATCGAGGGTTCAGGAGTGCATGGAAGCGTGCGTGTGTCGTGGGTGCGTTGTTGCAGGGCGTGCAGGGCGCGTGCGTTCATGGCATGGCGGGGTACGCATGCCATATGTCGCCATGATGGCAGGGCACGCATGGCATGACATCGCGTGCATGCACGTGCTGCTGCTCTCGCCAACTGCTGCACGGCCCTCCTCTCTAAGTGCCCCCGCCGCCAGCGCCTGCGAGGGCTCTTCTGCCTTCTCATGCGCCTGCCTGCGCCTGTCCGCCTGGTGTGCGCCCACGTACCACATCCCCTGGATGGGTGGCTCCTGCAGGGGGTGGCACCGTACTCTCACTCCTGAATGCTCCAAAAGTTGCATTCGCACGCTCGACCCCCTGTTCACGGCAGTGGCGGTCGTGCTTGCGGCGCTGCCCCCAGCCTGGGTCGAGGCGGCGGCTGGTGGAGCTGCCCTCACTGTGCTCTGGCCGCTGCGTCACTTCCAGCCCCTCCCCCAGGCGGGCGAGCGCGCTGCTGTGGTGGAGATCCTGCAGCTGGTTGGGTGGAAGCTGCCGAGTGCCATCACGCCGGCTGGCTGGCAGCGTGGGCGGCCTGGCCTCCGATCCACAGCTGCCCAACCTGCTCCCCTACCTGGGGGGGGCGGCGCCGCGGGCGGGCCCCGATGGGTTGGGTTTGCGCACGGCCCGGGTGTGGTGGGGAAACTGACGTGCAAGCTGGCGGTGGCACTTCAACTGCGGGCGGTTGTGGACGAGCGGCGAGTGCGGCGGGCAGCCACGGTGGAGGCGGCTCTGGCGCTGGACCACAGGCCGCACGGGGGCCCCCGCGCGACCGACGCGCAGGTCTTCGCGGGGCTGCGCGGCCTGGAGGCGGCGGTGCCGACACTGTGGCGGATGCCGCTCCTCAACGCTCGCAAGGAGCCCATCTGGCGGCTGTGGGTGAGTGGTTTTCACAAGCAGGCTGCACTAGGCGTGCCCGAGTGCCCCTGCGGGTGGCGGTGCCGTGATGAGGACGGGCCGCCGGCGACGGCGTGGCGTGCGCACAGCTTCTGGGGGTGCCCGGTGGCGGAGGCGGTGGTGGTGGCGGCTGCTGCTGCCCTCCCTGCTCCTTCGCCGGTCATCACATGCTGCCAGGTGTGGCTGCTGCAGCCTCCCGCTGGGGTGCGTGCTGGTGTGTGGGCGGTGGTGGCAGCGCTCGTGGTGGACGCCATGGAGCGAGGCCGCCGCCACTTGTGGCGCATTACGTGCCCGCGTGATGGTGTGCAGCCCCCTGCTCGCTCGATGGCGGTTGAGCGGGCGGGGGAGCTGGCGACGATGGATCTGTGGGACGCGCTGGCGTCCTTTGCTGAGGGCGGCGGGATGCCGCGCGGGTGGGCGGGTGTGGTGGGCCTGACCCACCCCTTTGTTGGAGTAGTGGACGGCGGGCTCACTCTGAACAAGACGTCCTAGATCCCTGAGAGGATGGTTTCTTTTGAGGGGAGGTGGCGCCACATGCGTGCGCTGGCGGGTTGTGATGTGGTAGCTGAGCCGAGTGCTGCGGCGGGTGTGCACAACGGCCCCGCTTCCGGTGGGTTGGGGGTGGGCT
>VFSX01000001.1:587500-615000 GCA_016618255.1 Chlamydomonas sp. UWO 241
ACACCACGCCCCCCCCCACCCACCCCACACACAGATGCACCTCGACCTTTCAGGTCTCGACGCCCTTCGCGACATCGCATCCCTCGCGGGCTGCCCCTCCCTCACTGCGCTCGACCTCTCGTGCTGCGATGACGTGCGCAGCATCGAGCCGCTGTCTGCGTGCACGTCGCTGGTTAGGCTTGACCTGAGTGGGTGCGACCAGGTGAGGAGTGCGTGACCTCTTGTGTGGTGTGTGTGCGTGCGTGTGTGTTTGTGTGTGTGTGTGTGCTCGCTGTGTGTGTGTGTGTGCTCGCTGTGTGTGTGTGCTCGCCTCATGTGCACGTCGCTGCGTCGCTTGGACCTGAGTGGGTGCGACCAGGTGATGAGTGTGGCCTCGTGTGTGGTGTGGTGTGTGTGTGTGTGTTGTGCAAAGTGGGGGCTTCATCGGTGTTGTTTTTGCCCTTCTTTGTGTTGCGACGGCGTGCGCAGCATCGAGCCGCTGTCTGCGTGCACGTCGCTGCGTCGCCTGGACCTGAGTGGGTGCGACCAGGTGAGGAGAGTGGCCTCGTGTGTGGTGTGTGTCTGTGTGTGATGTAAAAGGGGGGGCTTTCATCGGGGTTGTTTTGCCTTTCTTTCTGCTGCGACGGCGTGCGCAGCATCGAGCCGCTGTCTGCGTGTGCATGTAGCTGCGTCGCCTGGACCTGAGCGGCTGCGACTAGGTGGGAGTGTGTGTGGTGTGTGTGTGTGTGTGCGTGCGTGTTGTTAAAAGTGGGGCTTTGTCGGGGTTGCTTTTGCCCCTCTTTTTGCTGCAACGGCGTGCGCAGCATCGAGCCGCTCTCCTCATGCCCCCCCCCCCTTTGCCCCCCCCCCCCTCTCCAGGTTAGCAACCTCTCGTGCTGCGTGTGCCTCGCCCCACCTACTGCTCGAGCTCTTGTCCCCTCCCCCACTTCTGCTGCTCCTGACACACACACACACACACACACAGTTCAGCGACATCCGCGCCCTCTCCTGCCGCCCGTCCCTCGCCCACCTCGTGCTCTCCTACTGCCCGCTCCCTGCTGCTGCTGCTGCTGCTGACACACACACACACACACACACGCGCGCACACGCACACACAGGTCAGCGACATCCGCGCCCTCTCGACCTGCCCGTTCCTCGCCCACCTGGTGCCCCCCCAGCTGTCCCCTCCCTCACTGCTGCTGCTGCTGCTGCTGCCGCTGACGCACACACACACACACACAGACACACACACACACAGGTCAGCGACATCCACGCCCTCTCAAGCTGCCCGTCCCTCGCCACCTCGTGCTCTCCTACTGCCCACTCCCTGCAGCTGCTGCTGCCACACACACACACACACACACACACACACACACACGCACGCACACACTCAGGTCAGCGACATCCGCGCCCTCTCAAGCTGCCCGTGCCTCGCCCACCTCGTGCTCTCCTACTGCCCGCTCCTCAGCGACCTGTGGCCGCTCCACTCGCTCGCCCACCTCACACACCTGGCGGTGTGCGGCTGCGAGCAGCTGTCAAACTTGGTGGGTGTCTGCCTCCAGCACACACACGCACACACACACACACGCACTCCACCCCTTGCATCCATCACACCTCACACCTGGCTGCGTGCGTGTGCGAGCCGCTGCCAGACTTGGTGGGTGTGGACACATGTTGGGTCATTGCTTGCTCAAGGGCCCGGTAGAATGTCGTAGGCAGGTGTTGATGGTCTAGGCATCAGCAGGGGTGTAGCATACGCGCCTTTCTTGTATATGCGTTTCCGTTTCCCAACATGCGCTCACCTACTTCAACAAGCGTTTGCTGCCGCTGCGGTAGGGGACCTAGGGGTGCGCCCACGCTCTTTACAGAGTTGGGGGTTTCCTACCACCAACAGCCAGCCATCTCAGCAAGGTGCTCGGGCCATACGCGCCGAGCACGGTCTTATACGCCTTTAGAGGTGTCCCTGACTGTAACATCCATGATGTGCTGTAGACTTGTACTAACCATGAGGCGACTCTTACAATTAGCTCCTTTTGTCCTATTGTTACAGTGGCCTCTGGCGCATGTGGCTAGACGCCACGGACTAGGAGATGCGAAACTGGGCCCCTCGCAAAACCGCATACCGCATACCGCAAACTAAACAAGCAGGGGTGTCCTGGGTGTCAGCGTTGTTGCTTACTACTCAGGGCTCAGCAGGACGTCGATAGGAAGGGCATGGGTGTTGGTCATTGTTCCTCCAACACACACACACACACACACGCACACACACACACACACACACACACACACACGCACGCGCATCCACAGGCACACACACATACACACACGCACACACACACGCAAACACACGTGGCACACCTCTTGCATCCCATCCCACCCCTGACCCACCCACCACCCCTGCAGAGCCCCCTCTCAGGCTGCACGTCGCTGCGCCACGTCGACACCAGCGGGTGTGCGCGCGTCGCGTCGGTCGCCCCGCTGCAGGTGTGTGGGTGTGGGTGTGGGGTGTTGAAGTTGATGGGCCGCCTGTTGTGATGCCGCTGGATTTCACAGTCCGCTCGGGGGGTCGCCTACCCCTTTCGAGTGCATGAACCGCCTTTCCTTAGTCTGCATGGTCGGCCCTCCTCAATGCCACGCCCCTAGGGAGCGCGCTGTAAATGGTGGGCTGCCTGTTGGTTAGTGGGTGGGCTGCGTGGTGAGCGTGCGCGCGCGCGTCGCGTCGGTTGCCCCGCTGCAGGTGGGGCGTTCACCGGGTGGGCTGTCTGCTGCGTGTGTGTGTGTGCGCGCGCCGCGTCGGTCGGGGGTTGGGGTGTTGAGTTTGGTGTGCTGAGCTGGTCGGCTGCCAATTGGTAAGTGAGTGGGCTGCCTGCTGCGTGTGTTCGCGCGCGTCGCGTCGGTTGCCCCACTGAAGGTGGAACGTTCACTGGGCTGGCTGTTGAGTGGGTGGGCTGCCCTACAGCCGCTGTCACGGTTACTACCAAAGTAATGCCGCCCTATGCACACGCACACACACACACACGCACGCACACACACACACACACACACGCACACACACGCAGGCGTGCGCGCAGCTGCGCACCCTTAACGTCAGCTGCTGCGACGCCGTGTCCACACGCACGCACCCACACACATTCACACACACGCACACACACACAGGCGTGCGCGCAGCTGCGCACCCTGGACATCAGCTGCTGCGACGCCGTGTCCACACACACACACACACGCGCACACACACACACGCACAAACAGGCATGCGCGCAGCTGCAAACCCTGGACGTGAGCTGCTGCATTGCAGTGTCCACACACACACACGCACACACACACGCACATGCACGCACACACACGCACACACGCACAGGCGTGCATGCAGCTGCGCACCCTGGACATCAGCTGCTGCGACGCCGTGTGCGACCTCTCGCCCCTCGCGTCGTGCCCACACCTACACACGCTCACTGCGTCGTGCTGCGAGGGCGTAGCGGACCTGTCACCTCTCGGTAGGTATCGAGTCGCACCTACTAGGCATGAAGTCCCTCCGAGGTGTGAAGCGCATTGGGCGTGCTCCGTTGTGCCTGTGCCCCCACCCACCCCTCCTCGCGCGCGCACACAGCACGTAAACTCCCCCCCCCCCTGCACTTGCGTCTGCCCCCCTAAGACACTACCTCCACGACAACTGGCCAACCAGCTTCCTAAACAACCGAACCCCCCTTGACCTGCAGGTTAAGGGACAGGCCCTCTAGACTTAGAGGCAGTGATCCTTGCTATGGCAGTATACCGCTCGGAGCGGAATTTGAGCGGGATTTTTTTTATTAATTGCTTTGTAGGCTTTTCCGCTTTTCCGCTCGGGGAAAATTTTGATTGTGCCGGGAAAAAGCGGGGAAAATATAATTGTGCCGGGAAAAAAACGGGAAAAAGCGGAATACTAATTAATTGCTAAATCCTTCCCAAGGATCACTGCTTAGAGACCCTTGTTGAAACCCGGAACCTGAGCCACATAACCCTTACAACCCCCTAGGCCCCCTAGGCTTGGAGGCCCTTATTAAAACCCGGAACCTAAACAACAGAAACCCAAGATGAGCGAGAGGGAGAGAGGGAGAGAGAGAGAGAGAGAGAGAAAACAAACCCATAATGAGCGAGAGGGAGAGAGAGAGAGAGAGAGAGAGAGACAAAAAACCCAAGATGATGACAGAAACCTTACGACCCTGAGCCTCCCAATCCAAAACACCCTGCGGCACGGCCTCGCCACCCGCACCTAACAGCTCCATGCAAACAGCCAACCAGCTTTGAGAACCCACACACAAAAACCAAAAAGACTGGACAAAGTCGCCTACCACCAGGTGCCCTGCGCCGCCTCAGCCGCCTCGACCTCAGCCGCTGCTCAGCGGTGCGTGACGTGTCGCCGCTCGGGGGCTGTCCCCGCCTGCGGCACGGCCTCGCCACCTCTCGACCAAGCACCTCACAAGCTGTCCATCATAACAATCATGCACAACAATTGGCCAGCAATTGGCCAAAAAACAGCTTTGAAAAAACTGGAAACTCGGGCTGCCACTGCCTGCGGCACGGCCTCGCCACCCTGACCAAACGCCTCCATGCAAGTGGCCAACCAGCTTTGAGAAGCCACACACAAGAACTAAAAAGACTGGACAAACACTCGCCTACTCCCAGGTGCCCTGCGCCGCCTGAGCCGCCTCGACCTGCGCGGCTGCTCAGCGGTGCGCGACGTGTCGCCGCTCGGGGGCTGCCCCCGTCTGCGGCACGGCCTCGCTGCCTCGACTCAACGCCTCCATGCAAGTGGCCAACCAGCTTTGAGAAGCCACACATAACAACTAAAAAGACTGAACAAACTCGCCTGCCGCCAGGTGCCCTGCGCAGCCTGAGCCGCCTCGATCTGCGCGGCTGCTCAGCAGTGCGCGACGTGCCGCCGCTCGGGGGCTGCCCCGCGTGCGGCACGGCCTCGCCGCCCCGATCAAACACCCCCAGACACCTCACAAAAGATGCCCATAACAACAAGCATGCACACCAATCGGCCAACAACCAGCTTTTCAAAACCTGAAATCAAACTCGGGCTGCCACCGCCTGCGGCACGGCCTCGCCACCTCGGCCAAACACCTCCATGCAAATGGCCGACCAGCTTTGACAACTACACACAAAAACTAAAAAGACTGAACAAACTCCCCTACCACCAGGTGCCCTGCGCCGCCTGTGCCGCCTCGATCTCAGCGGCTGCTCAGCAGTGCGCGACGTGTCGCCGCTCGGGGGCTGCCCCCGTCTGCGGCACGGCCTCGCCGCCTTGACCAAACACCCCCAAACACCTCACAAAAGATGTCCATAACAAGCATGCACACCAATTGCACCAATTGGCCAACAACCAGCTTTAAAAAAACTGAAATAAAACTCGGGCTGCGGCACGGCCTCGCCGCCTCGCCCCCCCCCCCAAACACCTCCGGACAACGCGCCTCCATACGAAAGGCCGACCATGCGACCAAGCCTCAAAACAACTCAAAACAAAACTCAGCGGTCCGCGACGTGTCGCCGCTCGGGGGCTGTCCCCGTCTGCAGCACGGCCTCGCCGCCTCGACCAAACACCCCCAAACACCTCTGGACAACGCGCCTCCATACCATCGGCCGACCATGCGACCAAGACTCAAAACGACTCAAAACAAAACTCAGCGGTGCGTGACGTGTCGCCGCTCGGGGGCTGTCCCCGTCTGCAGCACGGCCTCGCCGCCTCGACCAAACACCCCCAAACACCTCTGGACAACGCGCCTCCATACCATCGGCCGACCATGCGACTAAGACTCAAAACGACTCAAAACAAAACTCAGCGGTCCGCGACGTGTCGCCGCTCGGGGGCTGTCCCCGTCTGCAGCACGGCCTCGCCGCCTCGACCAAACACCCCCAAACACCTCTGGACAACGCGCCTCCATACGATCGGCCGACCATGCGACCAACACTCAAAACAGCTCTAAACAAAACTCCCCTACCATAGGTGCCCTGCGCCGCCTGCGCCGCCTCGATCTCAGCGGCTGCTCAGCGGTGCGCGACGTGTCGCCGCTCGGGGGCTGCCCCCGCCTGCAGCACCTCAACCTGGGAAGCCTCGAGCTGCTGGGTGACGTGGCGCCGCTCGCGCGGTGCGTCGACCTGAGGCACCTGGACATCTCCAACTGCGCCTCGGTGTCTGACATTTCCTCGCTCGGCCGCCTCACGCGGCTGCAGGTGTGTGTGTGTGTGTGTGTGGTCGATTTTACGGTCCGTCGGATGCCTTTGATGGCACTCTGTGTGTGTGTGTGCGTGTGTGCGTGAGATCCAAGGGTCCTCGACTCATAAAACGATTGCCAGGGGGGTGCTTTAGCACTGGCAAGAGCCGTTGTTATCTAGGTTGCCCGAGCGGTGGGAGCTGTATAACGTATTTCTCTCTCTATTTCTCTTTTGTGTGTGTGTACAAGGGCGCGTGTCGGCAGGGACTCATTACACAGCACCACCCTTTGTCATGCGCGGGACACGCGTGTGCGTGTCATGCGCGGGACACGTGTGCATGCAAAACGGGAACATGTGGCTCTCTTTGACTCTCTCTCTATATATCTCGCACCCCTCTCTCTCTTACGCACCTTTCTCTCACACACACACCTCTCTCTCTCACACACACCTCTCTCTCTCTCACGCACAAAACGGAACATGTGCCCTTCTCTCTCACACACACCTCTCACACACTCTCTCACACACTCTCTCTCACACACTCTCTCTCACACACCTTTCTCTCTCACACCTCTCTCACACCTCTCTCTCACACACCTCTCTCACACAAAACGGGAACATGTGCCTCTCTCTCTCTCACACCTCTCACCCTCTCACACCTCTCTCACACTTACACCTCTCTCACACACACCTCTCTCACACCTCTTTCTCTCACACACCTCTCTCACACCTCTCTCACACCTCTCTCTCTCTCTCACACACAAAACGGGAACATGTGCCTCTCTCCCTCTCTCTCTCTCTCTGTCCCTCTCTTTCTCTCACCCTCTCTCTCTCTCTCTCTCTCTCTCTCTCACTCTCTCTGTCCCTCTCTCTCTCTCATACACACACCTCTCTTTCACACCTCTCTCTCTCTCTCACCTCTCTCTCACCCCCCCCCCTCTCTCACACACACACACAAAACAGGAGCATGTGCCTCTCTCACACTCACATACACACACCCTGCTGTTACTGCAGTCCCTTGACCTCAGCCACTGCGTCTCCGTGACCAGCCTACAGCCTCTGGGCACGTGCGTGTCGCTGACTCAGCTGGAGCGCCACCGGTGCCCGGCGCCGCTGGTCTCAGCTGCTGACAGGCACGGGCAGCAGCGCAGGAGCAGCAGCCAGGGAGGCGCCTGTGCGGCAGGCACCAGCTAGCCAGGTGGCGGGCTCGGGCAGCAGCGGCAGGGGCAGCCAGGCGGGCAGCGAGGTTGGCGAGGTTGGTGAGTGAGTGTGTGGCTTGGTTCGCAAGGGAAGATAGGGAGACAGGCGGCAACAAGGCGACGGAGAGACGTACGGCGGGCACCCCCACGTGCATCATCCGCAGGACCGGGGTGCAGCATAGCTACACATTCAGTTGAACAGTAGAGGGCGCTGAGAGGGGACATCACTGAGCCCCCCACACTGTTGAGGCCCCAAAACAGGATGATGCATCGCTTAGCATGTCGTGCCATCGTCGTTTCCATGCGGGGGGCGCTGCTGCATGTCGTCTCTGGCCCGTGTAGCACGTCATACGCGTCATCGCAGCCACGAGTAAAAAACAACAGGACGAGCGGTAGCGATCTCTGCGTACGTGTCACGCCTGCGACCCTGAGCCTGCGCCCAAAGCACCCAGCACGCTGCGCAGCGACTAGGGACAGCGATGCATGGAACGAGGTCCAATCTCGGAGGCGCGAGGTCCTGCTTGCGGCATCTGTGCTGGTGGCGTCAGCAGCGCAGCAACCTGCGTTCGCTGCATCGGCGGTACGCGTGTGGTGGTGGAGGAACCCACACAGTTTCCGCCACCCCTCCCTGCCGATATGCCTTGCCGCAGCATGCATTTTGGATAACGCCCATGCGTGGCATGCATGCTTGCCCATGCACACACGTGTACCCACGCACCATCCGCGTGTACACACACACACACACACACGCACGCACGCTCAGCAGGCCCCGTCCTCCTCCCAGGCCCAGGCCTCCCCGACCTTGACCTCAGACGAGTGCCACGAGCGGTACAGCTCGTACCTCAGTCAGCCCGACTGGACGGGGCCCGGGCCGCTGTCGGTCGTGCGCCTGCCCACGCTCGAACACACGTGCGTCACGTGCTTCCCGGTGGGTGTGTCGGTGGGTGTGTCGGTGGGTGTGTGGGTGGGTGTGCCGGTGGGTGTGCCGGTGGGTGTGCCGGTGGGTGTATCGGTGGGTGTGTCGGTGGGTGTGCCGGTGGGTGTGTGTCGGTGGGCGTGCCGGTGGGTATGCCGGTGGGTGTGCCGGTGGATGTGTCGGTGGATGTGCCGGTGAGTGTGTCGGTGGGTGTGTCTGTGGGTGTGTGTCGGTGGGCGTGCCGGTGGGTATGCCGGTGGGTGTGCCGGTGGATGTGTCGGTGGATGTGCCGGTGAGTGTGTCGGTGGGTGTGTCTGTGGGTGTGTTGGTGGGTGTTTCGGTGGGTGTGTTGGTGGATGTGTTGGTGGGTGTGTGTCGGTGGGCCTTTGGTCTCTCCCTCCTCTTCACCGTCTTCGCCTCCCGCTCTGAGCTGTCTAACCTGCGCGCCCTTGGCCCCCGGCTCGGCGAGCACACACTCGCGGACACTTGTGCACACACACGCACACACAGAGAGAGAGATATCGTTACAGAGTACTCTGCACGGCAGACCTAGATAGGCTGTTTCTGGTCATCATTGAGGAGATTCCATTTGGAGGCGGGTGACCAACCGTGCGCCAACAAGAGGGTGAATAACTTCATTCAAAAAGCAGTGGGGGAAAGCGGCAAATGCGGGTCACTGACGGCTGTGTTCGTCACTCCGCTTCGACTGAGTTTAAACTAGGTCTCGGCAGATTGACCTCCACAGTTGTGGAAATCTCGCTAAGAGGATCCACTCGGGTGTGACTCGCTTGGACAAGAGGTCCATGAACTCGGGTGCTTGGAGATGTCGCGTTTGAAGTTGGAAAAGTGGGTGTTTGCGGAGGAACGGAACTTGACGGAGTGGGCGAAAAAGTCGCCGGCGCTGAGCCGGTAGGATGTGATGGCGCCGCCGGCATAGAGCGAAGTCATGTCCGGTCGGCGGTACGCGAAAAGGGCGGCAGTGGGGGGTATATGATGTCGGGAGGGAGTGGGGGGGGAGAAGGGACGGGCGGGTGTGTGGAGATGTAGGGGCGGGGGGACGGGGGAGGTGGGAGGCGGCGGATGAGGGAGCCGATGAACGTAGCACGGTGCTTGTTGATCGTGTCGATGATGGGGAACGTACAAGGGGGGGAGGCATGCATCGTGGTGGTGGAGGTGTGCTCTGTGGTGTGAGGAGGGATGCCCTTGATGAGGCGGAGGAAGCGGTTGTGGGTTACTTCAAGTCGGTGGATGTGGGCCTTGTTCAACGTCCATGTCTGGCAGCCATACAGTAGGGCAGAGATCACAAAGGCGTTGTAGAGGTGGATCTTGGTAGTGGGAGAGATTGAGTTGGAGTTCCAGAACCGGGGAGTGAGACGGTTGAAGGCGTACCAGGCACTTCCGATCCGGCGTGAGATCTCTGAGTCGAGGATGTCGGAATCAGACGTGTTGGGAGCGTCATCAGAAGGGGCGGCGGGGGAGGACAGAATACTTCCCAGGTATTTGAACTTGGAGGTGGAGTGGACCAGGTGGGGGGTAGATGAGGAGTTGGAGGGGATGGTGATAGGGGCGGAGGGGACGGTGTGGGCAGAAGGGTGGCCGAGGGATTGTGCCACGGTTTTGTCGTAGTTGATCGCAAGGGCCAGGTCTGAACAGATGCGGTCGAGGAGGGTGAGCATGGTGCGGAGGTCTTCCTCGGAGGGGGCGAGCAGGGCGATGTCGTCGGCGTAGAGAAGGAGGGGGAGGATGGTGGTCAAAAAGTCCTTGCGGGACTCAGGGGTGTACAGTTTTCCGTCGATCATGTAGCCAATTTGAATGCCAGCGTTGGGGAGCTGGGCAATCAGGGACCGGACAACTGTGTCGATGTAGACATTGAAGAGGAGGGGGGAGAGGGGGCAGCCTTGCTTGACGCCAGCTTTGAGAGGGAAAGGGGCGGAGTATGCACCGTTGACTCGGGCTCTGGCGGTGGCACCAGAGTAGAGGCTTTCGATGCGTGCAAGGAGGGCAGGGTGCGCGTCGCGGTGGAGGAGGGTTTTCCGAAGGGCGGCGTGGTTGACACTGTCGAAGGCTTTGGACAGGTCGACGTAAGCCACATGGAGGGGGGCGTGGGCGCGGTGTGACTCCTCTTGGAGGCGTCGTAGGGTGAAGATGGCATCGGAGGTGCCACGGCCCGGACGGAAGCCGAACTGGGAAGTGTGGAGGGTGGGCTCCAGCTGGAGCTTGAGGCGGTTGAGGAGGATGTGAGTGTAGACCTTGCCAGCGACGGGCAGGAGGGAGATGCCGCGGTAGGACTTGCTGCGCGTGGGTGGGCCCGAGGATGCGCCCTTGTAGAGGGGGCAGATGTCTGCTTGGTTCCACGCGGCGGGGATGGAGGTGGTGTTCCAACAGGTAAGGATGATCTGGTGGAGGGCGGTTGCGGTTGCGTTGCCGCCGTGTTTGAGGAGGGGGGAGGTGATGTCGTCAGAGCCGGGGGCAGAGTTCCTGAGGAATTTGATCGCGAAGACCACCTCGCTCAGAGAGGGAGGGGAGGCAAGGGGAGGAGGACGGGGGGGAGGGGGAGGGGGGAACGAAAAGTGGAGAGGAGGAGGGAGGGAAGTGGAGGGGGAGGGAAGGGGACGGGGAGGGGAGGAGGGGGGGAGGGGAGGGGAGGGGGCGACGGGGGGGACGGAGAAGGGGAGGGAGGGCAGGACAGAGGCGGAGCAGGGGTAGCGTAGGAGGAGGGGGAGGGAGACGGGGGCGGTGCGGGGGTGGTGGGTGTGGAGATGAGGTGGGAGGCGAGGGTGGCTTCGTCGACTTCCGAGCGGAGTGGAGTGTGGAGGACACGGAAATATTCTCCAAACGCGTCTGCCACCGCCTGAGCTCCAAAGCACAGGTGGTCGCCGACACGGAGGGCAGGGAGGGCGGCGGAAGGAGGGCGGTCGACGAGTTTGGACAGCATACGGTGGGCGGAGTGGGGGTTGTTGTCGTCAAAATCGTGTTGCACGCGTTGAGCGACACCGTCCCAGTGCTTGTTGGTGGCGCGTGCGATGGCGGACTTGAGCTCGGCAGTCATGCGCGCCTCCTTGGGGGCGTCGCGGTTGCCAGTCAGTGCACTGTCGGAACGCATGGACTGAAGGTCGTGGGCGAGTTTGAGAGTCTTAGGGGGGGAGGTAGAAGTGGATGGGGACCTCGCGTGGGCTAGGGCCAAGGTTGGATCTGGCCGCAGAGTGGATGGCCGCCGTGAGGTGGCTCGTCATCTGGTCCAGGGTGGGGGGGTCGGGGAAGGGGGCAGGGTGGCGAGGGCCTCCTCGACTGCTGCCGCGAAGTGGAGCCGCGTGTCAGGGTCTACACACACACACACACACACACACACACACACGCACACGCACACGCACGCGCACGCGCACATGCACGCGCACGCGCACACACACACACACACACACACACACACACACACACACGCACGCGCACGCACACATGCACGCGCACGCGCACACACGCGCGCGCACACCTGCTGCACCTTCGCGCCATCATGTCCATGGAAGGTGGGTTGGCAATTGTTGCGGGGTAAGGGTTCAGCTGTAAAGTAAGGTTTAGGGTTTACGGAAGAAAGATGCATTTTATGCTGTCCCCCCCCCCCACACACACGCGCACACCCGCTGCAGCTTCATGCCATCATGTCCATGGAAGTGGGCTGGCGCTTGTTGGGAGGGGTAGGCTTCAGGGTTGAAGTAATGTTTACGATTTGGGGCAGTCAAATGCGTCCCGTGCTGCCCCCCCCCCCCCGCTCGCACATCCGCTGCAGCTTCGCGCCACCATGTGCATGGAAGGTCGGCTGACGCTCTTTGGGGGGGCAGGGTTCAGGTTGCTTTCTCCAGCTTAACAACGAGCCATACATGGCTGCACACACACACACATACCCCCCCCCCCACACACACACAAACATGGCAGGCTCCGGTTATTACCCACAGCTGAACAACGAGCCCTACATGGCCGCACACACACACACACACACATGCCAGACTCCGGTCACTAACCCCAACTGAACAACGAACCCTACATGGTTGCACACACACACACACACGCACACACACACATGTGCCAGGCTATGGGTACTTCCCACAGCTCAACAACGAGCCCTACATGGCTGCACACACACACACACACAAACAGACACACACACACACGAACATGCCAGGCTCCGGTTACTACCCCCAGCTCAACGACGAGCCCTACATGGCTGCACACACACACACACACACACACACAAACATGCCAGGCTCTGGTTACTACCCCCAGCTAAACGACGAGCCTTACATGGCGGCCTTCGACGTGGAGATGACGTATCGAATGTGCTCACAAGTGAGTGTGGAGTGTGAATGTGGAGTGCGAGTGTGGAGTGTGAGTGTGGAGTGTGAGTGTGGAGTGTGAATGTGGAGTGTGAGTGTGGAGTGTGAGTGTGGAGTGTGATTGTGGAGTGTGGAGTGTGGAGTGTGAGTGTGGAGTTTGAGTGTGGAAACATGGAGATGACGTACCGAATGTGCTCACAAGTGAGTGTGGATCCTGGTAGGCTGGTAACAGTAACAGTCACAGTAACATCAGCTTTCCAGAGAAGACTACCTTCTAGTCCTAGCACCACCGCCTAGACCCAAGTCCAGTTATGGCCCTACCAGTTACTTGTGAGGGGCGGTAGCCACCAGCCGCCTGCCTGCCAAAGTGTAGCCCCAGAGCATAAGTGAGAGCTTTTGTGCGACGCCTCCAAAATAGGTCCTAAGTACTTCCAGGGGATAGGAGGTCACGTGGCGCTTGCCAATCTACTTGACCGCCAAGGTGGAGGGGCCGGCATCCGAAGGGTAGGCTGGCGCTTGCACATTTTTGCGGGATCTCCGAGGGTCTGGGGGTTGTAGGGCTTCGGGTTTTAGGGTTTAGGTACGGGCACACCTGCCCCCGCGCACGTGTGCGAGTCACACTTCCTCAACACACTTACAGCGAGAGAGAGAGAGATCGATCGTTACAGAGAACTCTGCACGGCAGACCTAGATTGGCTGTTTCTGGTCATCATTGAGGAGATTTCATTTGGAGGCGGGTGACCGACCGTGCGCCAACAAGAGGGTGAATAACCTCATTCAAAAAGCAGTGGGGGGAAGGGGCAAATGCGGGTCACTGACGGCTGTGTTCGTCACTCCGCTTCGACTGAGTTTAAAATAGGTCTCGGCAGATTGACCTCCACAGTTGTTGGAAATCTCGCTAAGAGGATCCACTCGGGGGTGACTCGCTTGGACGAGGTCCATGAACTCGGGTGCTTGGAGATGTCGCGTTTGAAGTTGGAAAAGTGGGTGTTTGCGGAGGAACGGAACTTGACGGAGTGGGCAAAAAAGTCGCCGGCGCTGAGCCGGTAGGATGTGGTGGCGCCGCCGGCATAGAGCGAAGTCATATCCGGTCGGCGGTACGCGAAAAGGGCGGCAGTGGGGGGTATATGATGTCGGGAGGGAGTGGGGGGGGAGAAGGGAGGGGCGTGTGTGTGGAGATGGAGGGGCGGGGGTTGGGGGAGGTGGGATGCGGCGGATGAGGGAGCCGATGAACGGAGCTTGGTGCTTGTTGATCGTGTCGATGATGGGGAACATACAGGGGTGTGTGGCATGCATCGTGGTGGTGGAGGTGTGTTCTGTGGTGTGAGGACAGATGCCCTTGATGAGGCGGAGGAAACGGTTGTTGGTTACTTGCAGTCAATGGATGTGGGCCTTGTTCAACGTCCATGTCTGGCAGCCATACAGTACGGCAGAGATCACAAAGGCGTTGTCGAGGTGGATCTTGGTAGTGGGAGAGATTGAGTTGGAGTTCCAGAACCGGGGAGTGAGACGGTTGAAGGCGTACCAGGCGCTTCCGATCCGGCGTGAGATCTCTGAGTCGAGGATGTCGGAATCAGACGTTTGGGAGCGTCATCAGAAGGGGCGGCGGGGGAGGACAGAATACTTCCCAGGTATTTGAACTTGGAGTGGACCAGGTGGGGGGTAGATGAGGAGTTGGAGGGGATGGTGATGGGGGCGGAGGGGGCGGTGTGGGCAGAAGGGTGGCCGAGGGATTGTGCCACTGTTTTGTCGTACTTGATCGCAAGGGTCAGGTCTGAACAGATGCGGTCGAGGAGGGTGAGCATGGTGCGGAGGTCTTCCTCGGGAGGGGGCGAGTAGGGCGATGTTGTCGGCGTAGAGAAGGAGGGGGAGTATGGTGGTCAAAAAGTCCTTGCGGACTCAGGGGTGTACAGTTTTCCGTCAATCACGTAGCCAATTTGAATGCCAGCGTTGGGGAGCTGGGCAATCAGGGACCGGACAACTGTGTCGATGTAGACATTGAAGAGGAGGGGGGAGAGGGGGCAGCCTTGCTTGACGCCAGCTTTGAGAGGGAAAGGGGCGGAGTATGCACCGTTGACTCGGGCTCTGGCGGTGGCACCAGAGTAGAGGCTTTCGATGCGTGCGAGGAGGCCGGGGTGCGCGCCGCGGTGGAGGAGGGTTTTCCAAAGGGCGGCGTGGTTGACACTGTTGAACGCCTTGGACAGGTCGACGTAAGCCACATGGAGGGGGCGCGGGCGCGGTGTGACTCCTCTTGGAGGCGTCGTAGGGTGAAGATGGCATCGGAGGTGCCACGGCCCGGACGGAAGCCAAACTGGGAAGTGTGGAGGGTGGGTTCCAGCTGGAGCTTGAGGCGGTTGAGGAGGATGTGAGTGTTGACCTTGCCAGCGACGGGCAGGAGGGAGATGCCGCGGTAGGACTTGCTGCGCGTGGGTGGGCCCGAGGATGCGCCCTTGTAGAGGAAGCAGATGTCTGCCTGGTTCCACGCAGCGGGGATGGAGGTGGTGTTTCAACAGGTTAGGATGGTCTGGTGGAGGGCGGTGGCGGTTGCGGTGCCACCGTGTTTGAGGAGGGGGGGGGTGATGTCGTCAGAGCCGGGGGCGGAGTTAATGAGGGATTTGATCGCGGAGACCACCTCGCTCAGAGAGGGAGGGGAGGCAAGGGGGGCAGGAGGAGTGGGGGAGGGGAGGGGGGGCAAAAGTGGGGAGGAGAGGGGGAAGGGGGAGGGGGGACGGGAGGGGAGGGGGGGGGGGGGGACGGGGAGGGGGGGGGGGGTAGGGGGAGGGGGCGGAGATGGAGCGGGGGTAGTGGAGGGACGAGGGGGAGGAGACGGGGGCGGTGCGGGGGTGGTGGGTGTGAAGATGAGGTGGGAGGCGAGGTGGCTTCGTCGACTTCCGAGCGGAGTGGAGTGTGGAGGACACGGAAATATTCTCCAAACGCGTCTGCCACCGCCTGAGCTCCAAAGCACAGGTGGTCGCCGACACGGAGGGCAGGGAGGGCGGCGGAAGGAGGGCGGTCGACGAGTTTGGACAGCATGCGGTGGGCGGAGTGCGGGTTGTTGTCGTCAAAATCGTGTTGCACGCGTTGAGCGACACCGTCCCAGTGCTTGTTGGTGGCGCGTGCGATGGCGGACTTGAGCTGGGCAGTCATGCGCGCTTCCTTGGGGGCGTCACGGTTGCCAGTCAGTGCACTGTCGGAACGCATGGACTGAAGGTCGTGGGCGAGTTTGAGAGTCTCGGGGGGGAGGTAGAAGTGGATGGGGACCTCGCGTGGGCGGGGGCCAAGGGTGGATCTGGCCGCTGAGTGGATGGCCGCGGTGAGGTGGCTCGTCATCTGGTCCAGGGTGGGGAGGGTCGGGGAAGGGGGGAGGGTGGCGAGGGCCTCCTCGACTGCTGCCGCGAAGTGGAGCCGCGTGTCAGGGTCTCGGAGCAGGGCGGTGAAATAGCGAGAGGGCGGAGGAAGACGGCAGGAGTGGGTGGTGTTCCAGGCTCTGGAGAAGCGGAAGAGGATGCGCGCGGTGACAAGGGCGTGGTCAGAGCGGGCGATGGTGTCGAGTCCCCGGGTCTTGGGGCATCGAGCTCGCACGTCTTGCACGGAGCCCAGGTGAGGGCGGCGGACGAGGATGTAGTCTGGGATGTTGCAATCCTTTTGGGTGTTGCTGTACCAGGAAAATACGCTCGAAGGGGGGTGGGGGAAGAAGGAGTAGGTGACGGCAAGATTGTGGGCGGCACACAGGTTGAGAAGCCGGTGGCTGTTGTTGCTGATGCCAGGTTTGTGGTGGAACCCGGCAAGGGGGGAGTAGGGAGGGAAGAAGGAGGAGGGGCGATGGAGGGGGGGGCAGGCGTACGGACCCACCGACGGGTGGGCGTCGGGGATGCTGCTGTGATCTTGGCGTTGAAGTCGCCTAGGACCAAAAGGAAGTGGTTTGCAGGGGTTTGGGAGAGCACGTCGCGGTGGAGTTGTTCGTGGAACGCGTCCTTGGCGACTGCGTCATCCGCGGCGTCTGTGGGGGCGTCAGCGATGATTGCAGTGACAGGAGGGGCGCCGGCGGGGCGGAAGCGTAGGACGAGGATGCGGTCGCTGTGTGCGGCGTAGCCGCCCTCTTTGAGGAGGAGCTTGGCTGTGTCAGGGCAGAGGAGGGCGCCGACGCCGTGGGTGTGTTTGGTCCCACCAGGCCAGATGAAGTGGTAGCCATTCTCTTCGAGCGGCTGGCTACCAGAGCCGGGGTGCCGCACCTCTTGGAGGCCGCATATGTCGAGGCGGAGGTGTGCGAGGTGTTTGGCGAGACACACACACACACACACACACACACACACACACACACACACACGCACACACACGCACACACGCACGCACGCGCGCACGCGCACGCGCGCACGCGCGCACGCGCCCACGCACGCACGCACGCACGCACGCACGCACGCACGCACGCACGCATGCACGCACACACACACACACACACACATACATACACACGCACTGCAGGTGCCCGTGCATTATCTCATGCCAGAGGCATTGGCCGCACTACAGAATCTGCCGCTGTCCGCAGACGAAAAGATACCCGCCATTGTATACATCAACAGGCATGTGCCGTGTGTGGGTGGGTGCCTGCGTGTGCGTGTGTGTTGAGGTGTGTAGGTGGGTGGGTGGCCTCTCTGTGCTCTGATGTGGGCCTGGTAGGCTGGCGCGCTGCATGGCCTTGCGGGCTCTACTAGGAGAGCTCCCCGCAACGTGTAGTCTAGGCCTTAACTCACGCCCCGGGGTCCTCCGGGCGCCTACATGTAAAAACTGCAAACATCAAGAGACGCGTGCCGTGGGCGTGCGTGCCGCGGGGTGGTGGATGGGGGTTTATGGTTGAAGGATTTCGGGTTTGGGCGTTTAGGGTTGGGTTTTTAGGGTTAACCGTTTGGTGCTTTATGCTTAAGTTTTATTTTGTTAGGGGGGTGTGCACGTGGGGCCATTGCATACATCAACAGGCACCTGGGGCAGGCATGTGCGGTGGGGCAGGTCAGTGATCCTTGCTATGGCAGTATACTGCTCGGAGCGGAATTTGAGCGGAATTTTTATTAATTGATTTTTGCTTTGTAGGCTATTCCGCTTTTCCGCTTTTCCGCTCGGGGAAAAAACATTTGTGCCGGGAAAAAGCGGGGAAAAATAATTGTGCCGGGAAAAAGCCGGGAAAAAGCGTAATAATAATGAATTGCTACGTTCTTCCCAAGGATCACTGGGGCAGGTGCCAGGGCTTGCCAGGGCTTGCAGGTGCCTGCACGCAGGTGGTTTTGTCTGCTGCAGTACGCTGAGGCAGACCGCCCTTATGGATCCTATCCTACAGGGCTCAACGCAGGCGCGCATGAGGGTACAGACAAGCAGTTGTGGGTCCGCCGAAGCAGACCAGGCCCTACAGGAATATATCAACAGGCACGTGCCGTAGACGCGCGCGGCGGGGGTCGGTGGAGGGGGGGGATAATGATTTGGGGTTTTCGGGGTCTGGCGTTTAGGGATGGGGTTTGGTTTTTAGGGTTAAGGTTGATTTCAAATGTTGAGGTTTAGTTTGTTAGGGTGTGTGCATGTGGGGCCATTGCTTACATCAACAGGCGCGTGCCGTGCACGTGTTTGCCGCGGGGGTGGTGGAGGGGGGTTTTGTGGTCAAGGGTTTGGGGGGTTTGGCGTTTAGGGCTTGGTTGTCAGGGTCAAGCGCTTGGTTTTTATGCTAAGGTTTAGGGTGCCCACATAGGGTGCGCAAAGGGGTGTGCGAGGGTGTGTGCGAGTGGGGTGGAGACGCAGACGAAAAGATTCCCGGCATCACCTACATCAACAGGCGCGTGCCGTGGACGCGTCAGCGACCCCTGGGCTTCACGCGTGGGCTGCCCCTTAATCGATACAAATATCATTTCTTTGGGTTCTAGGCATAGAAATTTGTTTATTTATAATTATTTGATAGAAAAATAAGTGTCTACGGACTTGGACTACTAAACCCAGCACAAAAAGCTTAGAGCAAAGCTTAGAGCAAAGCTCTTAATCTTATTTAGTAATAAGTAATTCCCCGGAGATCGATTAACGGAGGCGCGTTCTCGTCGCCGAGCCCTGGACCCAGCAATGCGGCGCTGCTGGTGACGAGGATCTCCGTGCCGCTGACGAGCGGGGTAAAATACGACTGGCCCGGCTCCTGCTAGACTGCCCCTCGGTGGAACACTTCAGGAGCGGCTTGCCCGGCGCTGCCATGGCTTGGCGAGTAGCCGCGGCGCTGCCGCGGCCCGTGCTGGGAGACGGCCTTTATCCTCCCCCCATGCAGGACGCCATGCGGCACCGATCTCGACGAGTTGATCGACGAGCGGAGGAGCTGGCGCCCGTCAATGCATGCTGGACATGGTCAAGATGGCTGCCCGTGGAGGCGGGCTACCATCACGGCTTCAGCGGTGGCGACCGCCGAGGCAACACAGAGTAAATCCGCTTCACCAATCGCAGCGTTCGTCACCGCGCTCATCCTCGGGGTCGCTCGTCTGCCGGTGACTGGCGTTGGAAGGTCTTCAGGCAGCCTCCATGACAACTCTGTCGTCCATGCACCCCTGGAGGGTGGGACCTGGCCATGCATGAGGCATGGGGCGCCGGCTGAGCCCCATGCAAACGAGAGCTGGACAGCCATGCACTGCCAGACGGGGACCGTTCCAGTCAGCGCCAGTCGGCTCTGCCGGCTTGACTGGCCACAAGGCCACTACTGTGACCCTGAGGAAGGTCCTCTCCTATATGCTCCTTGCCAGACATGTCTCTCAGAGACCGCTGTTTGGGGTAGTCTAGCCGGCGGGAGCGGTAGTCTATCGGCCGGGAGCCGGCGGTACTCTAGTACTTCAGTGTGCTGGAGTATCGGCGGGTGTCTCTAGTAGAAGAGTAGCCTGCTTAGCTGGAAACCCCGTGTTACTTGTTACTTGTACCAACCTTCTCCCCATCTTCTTCCCACCTGATCCACGCCTTCTCCCCACCTTCTCCCCACCTTCTCCCCGCCTTCTCTCACTGTCTCCCCACCTTCTACCACTGTCTCCCCACCTTCTCCCCACCTTCTCCCCACCTTTTCCCCACCTTCTTCCCACCCCCTCCCCACCTTCTACCACTGTCTACCAAACGTTTCCCTAACTTCCTCCCACCTTCTCCCCACCTTCTCACACTGTCTCCCAACCTTTTCCCCACCTTCTTCCCACCTTCTCCCAACCTTCTCCCACCTTCTCCCAACCCTTCCTCCACCTTCTACCAACCTTCTACCAACCTTCTACCCACCTTCTACCCACCGTCTCCGTCGCAGCAAAAAATGCCGTGCAAGAATTCCTGCCGGACGCAAGCTCCATCATCGACTACAGCACCCAGGTATGAACCGTAAACTCGGTTAGCCCGTATCGGTAATTAATTCCCAGACCCCTCCGATACTCTGAGCTGGTACAGTTAAATGAATTGGTTTCGGGCCTCGATACAGTCGAACTTGAGTATTCAAGCCGCCCGAGGTCGAATCACGCCTCGGGCAAGTCTTTTATGGGTGCGGTATTTACCAAAAAACTAGTAAAAACTACTGCGATACAGTCGATTACTGAAACAATTCCCTGCTACGCACGATACTGTGCCTCCTGAATCTATTAATTAGATTTTTTGGGGCCACCGATACAGGCTTACCGAGTTTACGGTATGATGATGAATATTACAGTCTGTGTGACAACAGTAATGATGTATAAGACCTGTATCGGCGCTAGCGCCCGACACCTTGAACTCAGTTTCAATGGGAAGCTGGCTGGCTATCTGGTAGGGGTGAGTGTATAGTGGTTTTACAGGTTTTGCACGTACGCGCCCGAAGGCCCCCGAGGCGTGAGTTAAGGCCTAGACTACAAGTCTAGGGGAGCTCTACGTAGAGAGTCTGCAAGGCCACGCAACACGCCAGCCTACCAGATATGTGTAGTGGGGGGAGGAGGGGGGGCTTCACACACACACACACACACACACACACACACAAACGCTCAGATACACAAAAGATGCAAAGTCCAGCATCAACAGCAGCACCCTGGTCGGTTTTTGTTCTTGTTGGGTGTGGGAAGGGGGACGGGCTTCACACACACACACACACACACACACACACACACACACGCTCAGATGCACAGAAGGACGCAAAGTCCAGCATCAACTACAGCACCCTGGTCGGGTTTTTTGTTCTGTTTTGTGTGTGTGTGTGTGGTGGTGGGGGGGAATTGGGTCTAGGCAGTGGTACTATGATCAGAATATTTCTTCGCTGCAAAGCTGATGCTACTGAGACTTGCTGCTACTGTGTGTGTGTGTGTGTGTGTGAGTGTGTGTGAGTGTGTGTGTGGTGGGTGGGTGTGGTGGGTGGGTGTATGGGGGGGGGGGGGCACTTCACACACACACACACAGTGGTCGCCAGAGGCCCTGCTGGCGAATTCCTACACACATACACACGTGCACACACACACACACACACACACATGCCTCACACACAGACACACACAGCGGTCGCCAGAGGCAGTTACAGTTACATCGGCTTTCCAGCAAAGACTACCTCTAGTCTTAGTACCACCGCCTAGACCCAAGTCCAGTTCTGGCCCTAACAATTACTTGTGAGGGGCGGTAGCCACCAGCCGGCTGCCTGCCAACGTGTAGTCCCAGAGCAAAAAGGAGAGCTATTGTGCGACGCCTCCAAAATAGGTCCTAACTGCTTCTAGGGGATAGGGGGTCAAGTGGCGCTTGCCAATCTACTTGACCGCCGTGGTGGAGGGGCCGGCGCCAGAGGGGCAGCCGGACCGTACACCACGGCTCTCCACCCGACCCTATCCTGAGCACGCTCAAACGCCGTGTCCGAAAAAGTCTTCCAACCAGAACGAGTGCCACTAGTTTCGCCTAGCTGCTGAATCAGTAGCTTAAGAAAATAGTGTCGGGAGTTTAGTACGAGGAAGACAAGAAGCCAGCATGCGCATCACATGGCCTAGCCACCACATTGATCGTTTTGCCACAAGGCTCTCAATTGGCTCAGTGTCGCACGCCTGCCGAATACAAGTTAATCTGTGCCGGTCGACCAGGCGCACACCCAGAATGCGACGAAGGCAGTTAGAGTGGGCAACCTCCAATCGAGTCAGTTGTGTTTTAGTAGGGGCCCATGTTTCGCAGCCGTACAGAAAGTGGGGCAGCACGAAAGTGTTGTAAACCCGCATCTTAGACTGCACTTACATCTTCTTGCTGGCCCAAATCTTATCAAAAGACGTTAACACGCCCAGCGCATGACATGTACTGGGCAAGATGAAATACGCCGCCTGCTGGGTGCTTCACACAGTAACAGTAACACGGGGTTTCCAGCTAAGCAGGCTACTCTTCTTCTAGAGACACCCACCGATACTCCAGCACACTTGAGAACTAGAGTGCCGCCGGCTCCCGGCCGATAGACTACCGCTCCCGCCGGCTAGACTACCCCAAACAGCGGTCTCTGAGAGACAGGTCTGGCAAGGAGCATATAGGAGAGGACCTTCCTCAGGGTCACAGTAGTGGTCTTGTGGCCAGTCAAGCCGGCAGAGCCGACTGGCGCTGACTGGAACGGTCCCCGCCTGGCAGTGCATGGCTGTCCAGCTCTCGTTTGCATGGGGCTCAGCCGGCGCCCCATGCCTCATGCATGGCCAGGTCCCACCCTCCAGGGGTGCATGGACGACAGAGTTGTCATGGAGGCTGCCTGAAGACCTTCCAACGCCAGTCACCGGTAGACGAGCGACCCCGAGGATGAGCGCGGTGACGAACGCTGCGATTGGTGAAGCAGATTTACTCTGTGTTGCCTCGGCGGTCGCCACCGCTGAAGCCGTGATGGTAGCCCGCCTCCACGGGCAGCCATCTTGACCAATGTCCAGCATGCATTGACGGGCGCCAGCTCCTCCGCTCGTCGACCAACTCGTCGAGATCGGTGCTGCATGGCGTCCTGCATGGGGGGAGGATAAGGGCCGTCTCCCAGCACGGGCCGCGGCAGCGCCGCGGCTACTCGCCACGCCATGGCAGCACCGGGCAAGCCGCTCCTGAAGTGTTCCACCGAGGGGCAGTCTAGCAGGAGCCGGGCCAGTCTTTTTTTACCCCGCTCGTCAGCGGCATGGAGATCCTCGTCACTAGCAGCGCCGCATTGCTGGGTCCAGGGCTCGGCGACGATAACGCGCCTCCGTTAATCGAGCCCCAGCGTCACACACCACTGAAAAATCCATGATGATGGCCTCAGTGTTTCGGTTAGCTAACCCGCAACCCGACAAAGTGCACTTTCGGGTTGAGATTGGCCGATTTGGTCTGGAGCGTCGGGTTGAGATGGCGCGAATTTCGACGAAAATGCGATTTTCACACTTTTCCCGCCAAAATTCGCCTCCGTCGGGTTGAGATCGGCCGGATTGAGCCATCATTTTTCCAAGATCCTTTACGGAAACACTGGATGGCCTCCCCCACTGCCCCCCCACACACACACACGCACACGCCGTGCCAGGTGCCTGTGCGCAAGCGCCTGCTGCCAACCATGAACTTCACCGCTTGCCTCTTCAACTCCACATGGCTGACCAACTGTCTCCTCATCTCCCCCCCTCACACACACACACGCACGCCGTGCCAGGTGGCTGTGCGCAAGCGCCTGCTGCCAACCATGAATTTCACCACGTGTCTCTTCAACTCCACGTGGAAGAGGGACAGCGGATTCGACGGCGACTGAACAGTGTCAAGGGGTGCTTCAAGCTACAAGGGGGGGCAGGGTAGGGTGAGGGTGGTGTTGGGTAGTGTTGAGGATCTGGAACCTGGAAGAGGGAGAGCAAGCAACAGCAGGCAGCAGAAGCAGGCGGGCAGCAGTAGTAGTAGTAGTAGTAGTAGGCAGGAGACAGCAGCAGCTGCAAGGCTGCAACTCCGCGCGCGCTCGTGGCAGCTTTCTTACCCAGGTGACCCGGACTGGCTCAGCAACTGACACCTCAAGTGCGCACTCAGTGCTGTCCGCCGCGGGAGCTTTGTAACAGTAGCAGATACCGCCTGGACCATACAATGGGAAACTCGAAACAGCTACCAGCACCAGCCCTAGCTGCCGCTAGAGAGAGAGAGAGAGCGCGAGACACGGCTACAAGCGGCTCCGACTAGCGGTACACTAGCGGTACACGCGGTATGCGGGGCTGTACTGCTGCCGCTCAACCTCGTCCAACAGGTTCTTCGGCTTGGGCAGCGCGGTCGCGTAGCCACCGGCGTACGCTTTGGCGGCGACGACAAACGCGACGGCAGTGCCGACCTTTGTGTGTGTGGGGGGGGGGGGGGGCGTGTGCGTGTGCGCTTGTGAGCCGTGTCGGGGTGTGTGCTTTAGTTAGCACAGACATGAGCCGTAATTCAGCTTGCCTGTGCAGTGGAAACTGTAACGAATTTCTCTCTTGTGACTGTGTGTGTGTGTGACCGCTGGCGTACTCTTTGGAGGCGACGACAAAAGCGATGGCGGTGCCGACCTGTGTGTGTATATGTGTGTGGGTGTGTTTGCGTGTGTTGGTGCGTGTGTGAGTGTGTGTGCGTGTGCGTGTGTGTGTGTGTGCGCACTTGTGTGTGCGTGTCTTTGTGTGTGTGTAGATGTGTGTGTGTGTGTGTGTGTGTGTGCGCGTGTGCGTGTGTGTCCCTGGGCGGAGTCGCGGCGGTCGGCCCGTGTGAGTCGCCGTCGCCAATCCCCCTCACCGCCCCGCCCCCCCCCGTCGACTGCCGCCTATGTACTGCGACCCACCATGGACTATCCACCATCGGGGCTGTCTCAGCGAGCCGAGCAACCTCGTCGCCAAGTCCAATCCTGATCCTATCCGCAGAGTCCGTCTCCATGCCCTCGCCAGTGCCGAACAGCTCCTCGGCAGACTATCGACCGCATCCCAGACCGCCCCGCCACCGCCTGACGCCGAGCAGATCCTCGACCGCGACCCACTGCGGCGCCACGACACCATGCACCACAGAGAACCTCACATTGCCGTGATCCCCCCCTTCAGCACCCTTCACTCCCCCTGACACGCTCCAAACTACACAGGCCAACTCTCCCCCACCGTCACCCACCCACAGTCGACCACCCACCCACGCTCCACCCCCACATGGAGCTCGCCGTCCCATGTGCGCGCCATGCAGGCCCATGCACCCCCGCCCCATGCGCCTCCCGCCCATGCGCCCTCACGCGCGCCGACCCCATGCTGGCCCTCCCTCCCCCCCCCCTCCCCCCAGCCTTTCCTCCCTTGCCCCTGCCTCCACCCCCTGCCTACCTACATCATCGCCCCATGGACTTCACAGGCCCATGGAGATGATCGCCTCACCACCCCCCACGCCCCAGCCTCTCCTCCCTCGCCCCTGCCTCCGCCCCCTGCCTACCTACATCATCGCCCCATGGAGTTCAGAGGCCAATGGAGATGATCCACCGCCCCATCCCTGCGCCCCTGCCTACGTTCATCATCGCCCCATCGAGTTCGCGGGCACATGGAGATGATCCGCCGCCGCCCCCTATCCCAGGCCCGCCTGCGTTCGTCCGTCACCCCATCGAGGAGCTGATCTGACGTCCTCTTGGCCTGCCTACACCCAACTATCGCCCCATGGAATTAATCGGCCCATGGGGAGATGATACGCCGCGATTGAAGTTGAAGTTGGTTGGCCAGAGAGGCAACCCAAGTTGTAGTTGGTTGGCCAGAGTGGCAATCCAAGTTGAAGTTGGTTGGCCAGAGTGGCAGCCCCCCCCAGCCCCCCCCAAACCAAGGATACTATCCACTCGATTCAAACGCTGGTTGGTCACCCGCTATTCGAAAGACATCCCAGTGCACGGGTCAGACTTCGTAACAATTGCCGGGGTGTACTGCTGTTAGTAGTGCAGGCATTGCCGGTGCATGCGGACGGCCTCATGTAACGCTTGGTTGGTTGGTTGGTTGTGTGCGTGTGTGTCTGCGTGTGTGCGTGCATGTGTGTGCGTGTGTGAACCGGTGCATGTGTGTGTGAAGCACTGTTGGGGGTTGGACGGGAGGTTTATGGTCTAGGGTTCAGAGGGTTGTATCCCACCTCACGAATGCGCGGCAGGGGCGGCAGCACCCACACCCCTGGCAGCATCCCCTGCCCTGCAGCGAGTTCTAGGGCTTGGGGTCAGGGCCGAAGGGGTCCGAACTGTTGAGGTGCCTAAAGCTCTGGCTGGGGGTTGAAGGACGGAGGTTTGTGGTCTAGGGTTTAGAAGGTTGAATCCAGTGGTGTCATTAAGGAGACCAAGAATGTCCTGTTTGCCCCCGCATCATAGGAGGGAGCATTCCGAATTGCCCCAACCGCATCAGGCGGTTTTCGCAAAAGAAAAATGTGGAAATCGCCGTCGAGTTTAACACTTTTCGGAGCAAAATTCCCGCTATTTGCCACTGGAGTTTCCCCCTTCCTACATTTCCCGGTTTGCCCCCGCAGCGGGTGCTGTGGGGGCGCGAATGCCACCACTGGTCGAAACTCACCTCGCGAATGCGCGCCAGGGGCGGCAGCACGCGCCCGGCAGCAAGGTCGTCGTCTGTGACCAGTCGTGCGACCTCGTGCGCAGCAACGACAAACTGCGTGTGTGCGTGTGCGTGTGTGTGTGTGCGTGCGTGCGCGCGTGTTTGTGTGTGTGTGTGTGTGTGTGTGTGTGTGTGTGCGCGCGTGCTGAGTCATCCTGTCGGGCGAGAGACCAATAAACAGAGAAGTCAAAATCTGTGCCATTTTGCCTCTTGTCTTGTCTCTTCGCCTCGTCCTACTCCGACTCAGTGAGCCTTAGTAGAACGGCTAAAGCAGAAACAGGCACGGCAGCAAGGTTGTCGTCAGTCACCAGCCGCGCGACCTCGTGCGCAGCAGCGACAAACTGCGCGCGCGTGTGTGTGTGTGAGAGTGTGTGCGTGTGTGTGTGTGCGTGTGTGTGTGTGCGTGCGTGCTTGAGTTAGGCCCGGCAGCGATGTCAGTCACCAGTCGCACGACCTCGTGCGCAGCAGCGACAAACTGCGCGTGTGTGTGCGTGCGTGCATGCGTGTGTGTGTGTGTGTGTGTGCATGTGTGTGTGAGAGTGTGTGTGTGTATGTGTGTGCGTGTATGTGTGTGTGCTGAGTCAGGCACGGCAGCAAGGTCGTCGTCAGTCACTAGTCGTGCGACCTCGTGCGAAGCAGCGACAAACTGCGTGTGTGTGTGCGTGCGTGCATGCGTGCACGTGTGTGTGTGTGTGTGTGTGTGTGTGTGCGCGTGTGTGTGTGTGTGTGTGTGTGCTTAGTCAGGCATGGCAGCAAGGTCGTCGTCAGTCACAAGTCGCGCGACCTCGTGCACAGCAGCGACAAACTGCGTGTGTGTGGTGTGTGGTGTGTTTGTGTGTGTGTGTGTGTGTGCTGAGTCATGCGCGGCAGCAAGGTCGTTGTCTGTGACCAGTCGTGCGACCTCGTGCGCAGCAGCGACAAATGCGTGTGTGTGTGTGTGTGTGTGTTCCGTGTGTGCATGGCCGAACGCTGGCGCGGGGCACAGCGGTGCGCACCGAGCAGTGTGCCGTGTGTGTATGTGTGTGTGTATGTGTGTGTGTGTGTTTGTGTGTGGCAGATACTGGTGCTTGGAGTGCATCAGGTGTGGGGTTTGCATGGTGTGGGGGCCTACCCCCCCCCCACACACATGCACACACACACGCACAAACACGCACACACACACACACACATGCTGACACACACGCACACACACATACACACGCACACCTGCACAACCATACACACACACACACACACGCACACACACACACACCTGCTCCGTGCGCACTGCCGTGCCATGCGCCAGCATCTGCCCCATGCCCACGCCTGGGTAGATGTACACACACACACACACAACCATCCAACCAACCAACCAAGCGTTACATAAGGCCGTCCACATGGACTGGCA
>VFSX01000001.1:617500-625000 GCA_016618255.1 Chlamydomonas sp. UWO 241
GCCTCAGGTGCATGTGTATGTTGAGGTTTGTTACCTGAGGAAGGCGCGTCTGGCGGGTAGGTGATGAGGTCAACGCGGCTGTCCGACGCGGTGAGCGCTGCACCGCGCGTCCACGCAATCACGTCTGCGGGCGTGGCCTCGACCTCTGGGCCCTGTGCATGCGTGCGTGTGCGTGCGTGTGTGTGTGTGTGTGTGTGTGTGTGTGTGTGTGTGTGTGTGTGTGTGTCTGGGAGCGGGAGCGGGAGCGGGGGAGGGGAAGGGGGGAGGGCAAGGGAGTCAGGAGGGACAGTGTGACGCTTTTTGTGTGCAGACCTCTCGAACGATACAGTCATGTAGCGATACGGTCATGTAGCGATATGTGCGCCGTGTATCCCCCCGCATCTGGCTCATTGGGAGGAGGATGGTGGTGCGGCAGTTTTCAGCCACCGCCTCAACCCCATCCCTCCCAGCCCCCTCCCCCCACCCACCCACACACCTGGCTCAGTGGCAGGATAATGGGCGTGCGTGGGCGATTTTCTGGGCAAAAAGTGTGAAATCGTCGATTTCCTCACTTTTCGAAGCGCTTCTTCCAGCTCCCCCCCCCTGCCGCCTGCCCCCGTGTAAGATCATGCCCCCCTACCCACACACACACACCTGGCTCAGTGGCAGGATGATGGGAGTGCGGCAGTTTTCGGCCACCGCCTCGCACACCTCGCGCGTGAACTTGAACGGCGGTCGGCCAGAAGATGAGAGGCCGACGAGCACCGTAGGCTTGATCGCCTGGTAGGGTGGACATTGATGTGTGTGTGCGTGTGCTTGCGTGTGTGTGTGTTAGTTTGTGTTTGTGTGTGTGTGTGTGTGTGTGTGCACAGATGCGTGAGTGCGTGTGTGTGTGCACGCGTTGGGGGAAGGGGGCGTAGACGTGCTGGGCGCAGGGCCTCCGACTGTTCAACCAACCTATGCCAACCGACTGCTGAACTCACCTAGACCACAAACAGCGGGTCGCTCGCCACCCTCCAGATTTGCCTATTTTTGTTTGTGCCCACTGTAACCTCCAGGTTTTGAATTTGAACGATCCAAGACTCGATTAACGGAGGCGCGTTCTCGTCGCCGAGCCCTGGACCCTGCAATGCGGCGCTGCTGGTGACTAGGATCTCCGTGCCGCTGACGAGCGGGATAAAATACGACTGGCCTGGCTCCTGCTAGACTGTCCCTCGGTGGAAACTACAGGAGCGGCTTGCCCGGCTCTGTCATGGCTTGGCGAGCAGCCGCGGCGCTGCCGCGACCCGTGCTGGGAGACGGCCCTTATCCTCCTCCCATGCAGGACGCCATGCGGCACCGATCTCGACGAGTTGATCGACGAGCGGAGGAGCTGGCGCCCGTCAATGCATGCTGGACATCGGTCAAGATGGCTGCTCGTGGGGGCGAGCTACCATCAGGGCTTCAGCGGTGGTGACCGCCGAGGCAACAACAGAGTTTATCCGCTTCACCATCGCAGCGTTTGTCACCGCGCTCACCCTCGGGGGCACTCGTCTGCCGGTGACTGGCGTCGGCATTGGTCTTCAGGCAGCCTGCCATGACGACTCTGTTTGCCCAGGCCCCCCTGGAGGGTGGGACCTGGCCATGCATGACGCATGGGGCACAGGCAGAGCCCCATGCATGGAGTTGGACAAGCATGCACCATGCCAGGCGGGGACTTTTCTGCTTCAGCGCCGCCAGTCGGCACAGCCGGCGTGGTTGGCCTCAAAGGCCAGGAGGAGGACGGTCCTTTCCTATACGCTCCTTGCCAGACATGTCCCTCAGGGACTCATTTGGGTCTAAACTAGCCGGCGGGAGCGGTAGTCTAGACGGCAGGTAACCGGCTGGTGGCTATCGTCCTTCACAGGGCGGTGGCACTAGGACTAGTGTTGTCTTAGCTGGAATGCCATGTTACTGTAACTGTAACTGTAAGACCACCAGCAGATAGCCCAGACTGTGAGCTGTCTGACGAGCCGCCCCACGCCCCAATCAACCACCCACAGCTCCCGTGCTGTCAGTCAGCATATTCGGTGTTTGCTGTATTGAAATCAATGCAGTCAGGGTGTCAACTACCGTAGTAACAATTTGCCTCGCCGATTAAAAACTGCCAAGGACGGGCCTGGGACGTGCCGGCGACTTCTAAAAATGTTGCGGAAAAAGAAAAAACGCCAACAGTGACGTCTTAACGGGAAAAGGTCCAATGCCCACGGAGAGGCACTCACTTTCTACACAATAACTCCCTTAATTGGCGGCAAGGCAAATAGCGGTACTACCGTACAGGGCCTGTGCCTTCGCGAATTTGTATTGATTTGGACGCCCCCGCCAAGCCGAAAATGATAAAATAAAACTCGCAAAAATCTCAATTTTGGATGTCAAATCGACTGAAATTGACGAAAAACGACCCCCGCGGAGCGATTAAACAATGATTGTTTCGACGCCCCCGCGAAGGCTCAGGCCTTGTACGGTAAGACTCACCTTGACCGCAGACAGCAGGTCCCCGGCCACAGGACCGCTGTGGCAGAACGGCAGCTTGTGCCACTCGAGACGGCTGCTGTCCCCTCGCTGCAGCAGGTAACAAGGAGGGGGCGGGGGGGGGGGGGGTGGTGTCAGGAAAGAGAGGGAGCAAGCGAGCGAGGGTGACAGAGAGAGGCAGAGGGCAAGAGGGGAAAGAGAGGGAGAGAGAGTGAAAGAGAGAGAGAGAGAGAGAAAGGGAGGGAGGGAGGGAGGGAGGGAGAGAGAGAGAGAGAGAGAGAGAGAGAGAGAGAGGCAGAGGGAGAGAGGGGGGGCGAGAGAGAGGGAGAGAGACGGAGAGAGAGGGAGAGAGTGAGAAAAAGAGAGAGAGAAGAGTAGTCCGAATGCACGGACATCGTGTCATGGCAGAACGGCAGCTGGTGCCACTGAGCCGGCTGTTGTCCTTTCGCTGCAGCAAGCGACAAGGAGGGGAGGGGGTACTAAGGAAAGAGAGGGAGCGAGGGAGCAAAGGTGAGTGAGAGCGAGAGGTAGAGGGAGAGAGGGGGCGGAGAGAGACAAAAGAGGGCGAGAGCGAGCAAGCGAGAAATAGCGAGAGTACCGTACCGCTCAATGTACTTATCTGTTTGAGTAGTTCACGGCAGCCAAACTGTCTGTTTCCAGCCTCCTACCATCCCAGACTTCTCGGCAGCCCTGACCCCAGACCACGCTTCACGTCGTAGTTCACGGCAAAAGTTCACGGGATTAAGGCTAGGGGGGAGCGTGCGAGTAGTCCGGCGCAATGCGAGTACACCACTTCACACTTGTGTCTCCCCGCTCGGGAGTTCACGGCGCCCCTGACCCCGGGCGCCTCTTCGCGGCGCAGGGTGCGGCAGCTGTGTCGTGAAGTGCATTGAGCAGTACGGTATTCCAGTGCGAGAGTGCGTGAGACAGAGAGAGAGAGAGAGACAGGAGAGAGAGTGAGAGAGAGAGTGAGGGAGAGATAGAGACAGAGAGAGACAGAGAGAGGGAGAGAGAAAGCAGAGAGAGCAGAGAGAGCAGAGCAGACACAAGGCCCCGGCATCGTGTGTCGCATTGTGCCACTCCAGGCAGCACTGGTAGGCTGGCGCGCTGCGTGGCCTTGCGGGCTCTCCTAGCAGAGCCTCCATAGACCTGTAGTCTAGGCCTGAACTCATTCCCTGGGGTCCTCCGGGCGCATACATGCACAACCTGTAAACCGAGGCGGCTGCTGTCCCCTCGCTGCATGCGACGGGCAATCCGTGTGTGTGTGGGTTTGTTTCGACGGGCAACAAGTGTGTGTGTGTGTGTGTGTGTGTGAGAGTTTTCGACTTCTGATACGATTGCCGGGGTGTGTGCTTTAGTTAGCACAGGCATGAGCCGCAATCCAGTTTGCCCGTGCGGTGGGAACTGCAACGAATCTCTCCCTCTCCTTCTCTCTCTCTCTCTCTTTCTCTCTCTCTCTCTCTCTCTCTCTGTGTGTGTGTGTGTGTGTGTGTGTGTGTGTGTGTGTGTGGTGTGTGTGTGTGGGGGGGGGCGGGGGGGGGCGAAGGAGTCCGGAGGCAGTTGCAACGTGTCACCTTGACCTTGTTGTCGGTGTGGCTGAACGACATCTGGTGCCATCCGTGCCGGCTGTTGTCCCCTCGCTGAAAAAGGGGTAAGGGCGCAGAAGTCAGAGGAGAAATGAGAAGGAGAGAGTGAGAGAGAAGAGAGAGAGAGAGAACGCAAGAAGAGGGATAGAGAGAGGGAGAGAACGCGAGAAGAGGGATAGAGAGAGGGAGAGGGAGAAAGAGGTAGAGGGAGGGAGAGAGAACGAGAAAACAGGAAGAGAGAGAGGGAGAAAGAGGGAGGGAGAGACATAGAATGAGAGAGGGGGAGACAGGGGAGAGAGGGCACAGCAGAGACACCGGGATCGCGTCGTGGCACAACGGCAGCTTGCGCCACTCCAGCAGGCAGCGCAGTTTGAAAAAGAGAGAACAAGAGAGACAGAGAGAGAGGGAGAGGGAGAGAGAGGGGGAGAGAGAGAACGAGAGTGAACAAGAGAAGGAGAGAGAACGTGAGAGGGGAAGGAAGAGGGAGAGAGAGCACAGCAAAGAAACCGGCATCGCGTCGTGGCGGAACGGCCGCATGCGCCACTCCAGCCGGCAGCGCAGTTTGATTGCGCACCTTTCGCGATACCAGCCCCTCCCCGTCCGCCAGCCAAATGAGTGAGCCAAGCAGCCATGCCCCACACATGCATGACACATGTGATTCACACAGTGTTTTTGTGTTGTATTGCGCACCTTTCGCGTTACCAGCCCCTCCCCGTCCACCAGCCAACTGAGTGATCCAAGCAGCACAGATGCAAATTGAAACCAAATGTAAATTACACATATTTCGTGTATTGCGCACCTCTCACGTCACGCGCCCCTCCCCGTCCACCAGCCAGATACGCAAGCCCCGCACATACATAAATGGAGCATGTTGATCAACACAGTTTGTTTTTGCGCACCTCTCGCTCCACGAGCCCCTCCCCGTCCACCAGCCAGATGCGCGAGCAACCATGCCCCACACATGCCATGAAACTACATGCATGAAACTACACAACATGCAATTCACGCAGTGTTCTGGAGTGTTATTGTGCACCTCTCCCGGCCACCATGCGCGAGCCATGTTGCACAGACGCACATGGTCAAGCAAATATACAGCATGTTGATCAACACAGTTGCTTTTTGTGCACCTTTTGCGATACCAGCCCCTCCCCGTCCGCCAGCCAAATGAGTGAGCCAAGCAGCCATGCCCCACACATGCATGAAACATATGATTCACGCAGTGTTTTTCTGTTGTATTGCGCACCTCTCGTGTGCCGAGCCCCTCCCCGTCCACCAGCCAGATGCACAAGCCATGCAGCACAGACGCAAATGGTAAAAAAAACGTAATGTATGCATTGTTTTTTATATTGCGCACCTCTCGCGTGACCAGCCCCTCCCCGTCCACCAGCCAAATGAGTGATCCAAGCAGTACAGACGCTGATGGTAACAAACTGTGATTCACGCAGTGTTTTTGCGTCGTATTGCACACCTCTCGCGTCACGCGCCCCTCCCCGTCCACCAGCGAGATGCGCGAGCCCCACACATGCATGGAGCATGTTGATCAACACAGTTTTTTTACTGCGCACCTCTCGCGTCACGAGCCCCTCCCCGTCCACCAGCCAGATGTGCGAGCCCCACACATGCATGGAGCATGTTGATCAACACAGTTTTTGTAATGCACACCTCTTGCGTCACGAGCCCCTCCCCGTCCACCAGCCAGATGTGAGCCCCACACATGCATGGAGCACGTTGATCAACACAGTTTTTTTTGCGCATCTCTCGCGTCATGAGCCCCTCCCCATCTACCAGCCAGATGCGCGAGCGACCATGCCCCACACATGCCATGAAACCACAAGCATGACACTACAAAACATGTGATTCACACAGTATTCGTGCGTTGTAGTGCGCACCTCTCCCGTCCACCAGACTTATGCGCGCGCCATGCCGCACAGACGCAAATGGTCAGGCAAATGTAAACATGTGGATTCCACTGTTTTTTTCCAATCGCGCACCTCTCCCGTCACTAGCCCCTCCCCGTCCACCAGCCAGATGCGCGAGCCATGTGGCACAGACGCGAATGGTAACAAAGCGTAATGTATGTATATTTGTTCTAGTGCGCACCTCGCGCGTGACCAGCCTCTCCCCGTCCACCAGCCAGATGCGTGAGCCCCACACATGTTTGGAACATGCTGGTCAGTGTTTTCCTTTGGGGCGTGTGGAGCTGGATTTGGGAGCCATGGAGCTGGATTCTCAGTCAAATGGCTCCAGGACATTAATTGAATCTCATGAAAAGGAAATCACTGATGCTGATCAACACAGATTGTATTGCGCACCTCTCGCGTGACGAGCCCCTCCCCATCCACCAGCCTGATGCGCGAGCCATGCAGCACAGGCGCAAATGGTAACAAAGCGTAGTTTCTGTATTTTTCGAGTGCGCACCTCTCTAGACAGAGTCATTTGACAAGCTATATGGCGGGGAGACCAAGCTCAGCGACGAGACCCTGAACCAGCTGGAGAACTATGTAGCGGCGTTTGAGCTCACACGCGCCACAGAGGTGGACGAGGCGCACGGGCGACCCCTGACCTGGCTGAGACGGAGGCGTGTGTGCGAGCGTTGCGCTTGGCCGCCGCTCCGGGCGGTGACCAGCTGGACGCCATGCTGTTGCGGTGCCCACCTACCATCGCATGGCTCCACCGGGTCATCATCGCCGTATGGCGGTCGGGGAGAGCCCGAGGGAATGGAAAACTGCTATTATCACACCATTATATAAGGGGAAGGGTCCGCGTGACTCCCCTGGTAACTACCGTGGTATAAGCCTTCTCTCTATTGCCGGGAAAGTGTACGCTGCCATACTTCTGCACCGCGTCTCCACGCCGGTTGATGGTCAGTTGCATGAGGCTCAGTGTGGTTTCAGAAAAAGCAGAGGCACTGTTGATGCGATTTTTACTCTGCGCTCGCTGAGCGCGGCACATGCTGAGTACAAACAATGCTTGGCTGTGGCATTTGTCGACTATTCGAAAGCTTACGATTGCATAAACCGTGCGGCACTGTGGAGAGTCCTTAGATTATATAGTGTTCATCAGCACATTATTGATCTGTTGGAGGATCTTCACACCAACACCGCAGCTGCCGTGCGGCTGGCTGGGAACATCGGGCACGAATTCCCGGTGTCGTCTGGTGTGCGACAGGGGTGCGTCATTGCTCCTGTGTTGTTCAATGTTTTTATTGACCACATAGTGAAAAAGGCGCTAGACATGATGCCAGAGGGGGCTGGCGTGTCAGTCGTGACCCGAGCCGGCGGCTCTGTGTTGTCGTCGTCGGTTGAGCGCATAGAAATGCTGATGTATGCCGACGATTTATGTTTGTTCTTGCATGACCCAGCTCAGTTGGCGCTTATGCTGAAAATCCTTGACAAAGTGTCCTCTAACTTTGGCATGCAAATCAACGCCGCCAAGACAGAAGTGA